>BSBM01001988.1:0-235000 GCA_027924585.1 Larix kaempferi
AATGCAAAATATATAGCACTTTTATGCCCTGTTGGCAATAGCTTCATGCCCTAAAATCAGAAGAATCAATATTAAGAAAATAATACCAAGAGCCATTACACTACTGTAATAAAAGGGAACCCACTAAGTCACAATAGGTTCCAAAAGCAGCATTACTAAACCTGAAACCAAGAAAACTAAACACCATAGTCAAAACTCTTTATCAATGAGATTGTAAAGAGGTAGAAAATGAATCTATAATCCTAATATCAACAAATTTAGTTTCTTAAGGTAAAATGGTGGCACTCCATAGCCTCTTTTGCAGCAATTTCCACTCATCTTTAGGGCACTGCCCAAGTCCAAGAGATGCATTTCGATGAAAGCATACTTCAACCTTTTCAGCATATCTTCCTGACAACACTTCTTAGGATTCCACCTACTCGAAATGAATTAGCATATTTATTGATGTTAGTAAAACTTGGAAGGCCTGGGTCTTTGAGAGATGATACCAATTGAAAGGAATAACTCCAGGCTTAATACCAAAGGAAGCATCAATGAACAAAAAAACCTTCAGCTGTAATGTGATTGGAATGCCATTATGAACACCTGCAATTTCACTTTAAGGGCGGGATTTGTTGTCGCAGAAATTGAGCAGAGTAGGATTAGTACAGAGAAAATGCACATCCACTTCCAAAGGGAGGACATAAATTCCATTATTGATTTGTTCTTTTGAAACTGGCAAGGTAGCAACAACCTGGTATAAGAGTGGAATGGAACAAGCCAGTCACTTCAATCTCCCGCTAATACGCTTTGCTTCACCAACACTAACAGGGGCTTCGATTACAATGTCCAGCTATGAATATCCTGTGAAACGGTACCCTTCTTAGAAATATAAAATACAAATGTTCCCAAGGGGTTTTCTCTAGGTAGTAATTCTCCGTCAATAGATTTTGGAGTAGTTACAACATTTTGGCTGACGAACATGTAGAAATGGGGAGTTCAATTTCTACGGGGATCGAGGAGAATCGTAGTCGGAAAGAAGATGGGAGAACCTGGGAAGAAGATAAGAGATTCTAGAAGAGAGGGTTCAGATTTGGCAAAAAAACGAATGGAAGAGACAACCGTGGGGAGGTTTCACAAAGCATGCAGACCACCAATGACGTGCAATCTAGCATAGCTCAAATTAGGATTACTTTCAACCTCTAAATGCCCAGATGCAAACTAAGCAGGAGAAGAGAGATAATGTGCAGGTTTGAGGACAGTGCACAGAGTTGGCAGTGGGCGTAGAATATGCCAGGGAGGACAGTTATGGCAATGTTCTAAGCACAGGCCACATGGCTCAGAATAGCTCTGATACCACTGTGATAACACTCAATATAGGATAAGTGATAAGTGTGTATGTGTTTTTCCATTAAGAGAATATACATATAAATACAATACAAGTGATGTTTGGTTTCATCTTCTAAGCTATCACTTTGATGTTTGGTTTCATCTTCTAAGCTATCACTTGGACTCCAAGGTGAATCTTCAAATTATCATTAAGATTTATTAATGATAATTATATACAATTTACCAAATCTACGAGGATTAGGTTTCAAACATTTATCAACCCAAAAAAGAGTAAGTTTTGCAGGGGATAAGTTGGTATTCTTGAATAGTGTTATTTCAGCCTGTGGATCCAAAAAAGGTTAAGGAAATTCTTCAGTGGCATACTCCTCAAAATATCATAGAAGTGAGGAGCTTCCATGGTTTGGTGAACTTGTATCAGGGATTCATTAAAAATTCAGTAGTATAAGTGCATCCCTCACTGATTGCATAAGAGGGAAGGTCTTTACATGGACAAAGGAAGCTGTTGTGAGTCTTGAACAACTCAAGAGAAGGGTTATAGAAGCCCCTACTCTCACTTTGAGAAACTCTATACTGTTGAGTGTGATGCTTCTGGGGTAGCTATTAGAGGAGTATTAAGTCAAGAAGTAAACCCGTGGCCTTTTTATTAGTGAGAAATTAATGAGGCTAAAAGTAAGTATATAATTTTGATGAAACTTCCTAATCCAATCGTTTAAATAAGGTAAAAAAAACTTCCCATGCTTAATAAGTGATTTTGCTTGAGTGAAGAGTAAATTTTTATTAAGGTTGTGACAAAGGAGTTCAATAATCAACATGACCAACATCAAGGTACATAGAGGGGTTGATGTGCTTGATTAAATGCCAATCCCATACCCTCATACATGATAAAATCATGTGGAAACTTTGCAATCCTAAAATCTTGATAAACTATTAAGTCTGTTGAATTCTAAATGGGATAAAAAATTCTACTTTTTGCATATGAAGTCCAATGAGGTTGGAACCACTCTCAAACATCTTGAAACAATTAATGGTAATGTTAAAAATTTAAGTAAAATGATAGAAAATGAAAGATAAGGAGAATGCCACTTTTACTTTAAGAATTTAATATTATCATTTAATATGACTAGTTACTAATGTGACATTTTTTATGAGTACGACAACTTTTTTTTTTCTGAAACACGGCAACTAAGAAAAAAAAAGAGGGCAAAAAATCATGATATACTTGAAAAAAATTGCCAAAAAATTGCGATAAAATCGGGAAAAATCACCAAAAAAATTGGGGGAAAATATCGGCCGATATATTGCCGATATATCGTTAGGGTATTAGCATCGCGATATAATGCGATGTTGCCGATATATCGGTGATGTTTGTAATAGAGATTCTTTGCAGTGGTGCAAGCCTTAAAATATTGGAGGCATTATCTTCTACATAAGGAATTCATTTTGATGATGGACAATCAAGCCTTCAAGTACATAAATCTTAAAATAAATTGTCCCACAAACATGCCAAATGAACATATTTTTGCAAGAAAACACATTTGTTGTGCAACATAGGAGTGGTGAAACCAATGTGGTAGTTGATGCCTTCATTTGCTCATTGTAATGAGTAATGAGCAAGTTAGGCTTGAATAAATGAAGATCGAATATGCTAATGATTCATATTTTGGTAGCACTTATTCAATTCTAAGTAGGCAAGACCATACCAACTTCAATTCATTTGAAGACTTTTTATTAATAGATGGGTTTTTATTTAAAGGTTCTCAACTTCGCATTTTCCTTGATCAAGGTGATAAAATTTTGTAAGGGAAATGCATTCAAATGGTCTGGAGTATCACTTTGGAAGCGATAAGACTTTTGGATTAGTGAATGAATTATTTTTTGGTCTAATATAATATAAATGGTCTAGAGTATCACTTTGAAAGGGATAAGACTTTTGGATTAGTGAATGAACTATTTTTTTGGTCTAATATGAGAAGAGACATGAATAGGTTTGTTATAGCTTGTAAGGTGTGCCAAATTGCAAAAGGAAGACAACAAAATACAAGCTTATATATGCATTTACCTGTGCCAAAGAAACCATGGACTGATATTTGCACAGATTTTTTCTTGGAACTTCCGCGAACCCAAAAGGGTCATGATTTTGTGCGTGTAACAGTGGACCACTTTTATAAAATGGCTCACTTCATATATTTTGTAAAATTACTAATGATGCAAGTCAAGTGGCCCATCTGTTTTTTAGGGAGGTGCTAGGGACACCAAATTCTTAGACCACTTTTGGAGAGTCCCGTGGAAAATGTTGGATAGTAAGTTACAATTAAATTCAACAAACCACCCCAGAATGACGGTCAACAAAGTGGTAAATAGAAGTTTGGGAAGCTATTAAAGTGCTTGGTGGGTGGCAATCCTCAACCATGGGGGTCTTGGTGGATGCCAATCCTCAACAATGGCATTTGGCAATACCACAAGCTGAATTCACCTACAATCCTAGCATAAATAGCTCTGCATGTAAGTCTATTTCTCAAATTGGGTACAGTGCCAATCCTAAAGGAGTATTGGACTTAATTGATTTGCCTTTAAACTTATATATATCGGCCACGGTGTTACATATTGTGTAGAGAAGATTCATGAGATACATCAAGAAGTTAAACACAAATTGTAGTTAATGATAGAATAATATAAAAAAAATATTGATTTTCCTAAGAGAAGAAAGATCTTTCATGAGGGAGAAATGGTCATGGTACATTTGCGTAAGGAGGGGTATCCCCGACGTACATACAACAAATTAAAACCTAAGAAAATCAGACCCTGCAAAATTATGAAGAAAATAAATGAGAATTCTTATCTGATTGACCTGCCTGATAACAACTGGACCAAGCACTTGGCAAAGAAGAAAAGAGGGCAGGTTGAAAGAGCTTTAGATACCAAATTAGCAGCAAGCTATATTTTCTTAAGTGGGAAAGATTGTCGAGTTCCTGGATCACAGATGATGGCTTGCTTTAAGTACAGCGAAGCAACTACACCTGATGACCTTGAACCAGGAGGTTCAAAATTTCAAAGGTAACGGAAAGATGATGCGGAGCATATCCCCTAACATAATATTTCCCCGTTTTAGTAGTTTGTGTGTCTGCTTTCAATGTTTGGAAAAAATTGTTTCTATGCTCAGTATTTTTAGGGATCTGTTTACTAAATTTAACCGCTATTCAATTTCTTGATCTGGAGTCGAGCAAATAACAGGTCAGCTTAGAATTTTAGGGGAGGGTTTTTTTGGAGGAAACCATTGTGAGCCCTGGTGCCAGCCTTGTAATCTGTAGAGACTGTGTATTTGATAGGATAAGTGATTACAGAAACTGGAGTTTTTGTGTTTTGTTGATGGGCGTTTATCCTCTGCCTTGGGTGTTTGTATCCTTGGTGTTTACTGACTCTGTCCACTGTTTTTATAGGTGCCCCAGGAACAGAGTACCTGTGCACATTCCTGCAAATTCCCCACGAACAGAGTACCTGTGCACTGCAAATCCTTTCTTGCTGTGCTAAACTCTATTTGCAGGTTTTGGGTCCAGATATTTGGTTCAAATTGGGTCTATAGCAGGGTATGCAAACTCTGTTTGCTGGTTTTGGGTGCCAGAGATTTGCTGCAAACTGGGTTTATAGCAGGGTATTTGCATACTGCTATTACATATTGACGAATTAAGTTGTAACAGACTGAGTGTCAGCATATCTTACGAACGAAAAGCTGAGAGGTCAATCCTTGAATTGGAGCCATTGATGAAATTTAGGGAAGTGAGGGAGATAAAAGGATAAATGAATTATACCCTATGCTGTTCATAAACAATCCAACAATCAGAGAACCAACTACTTGCTAAATTTGAGGGATTGAAAATTAACAATCGGGTTGGATATGGAATAACAACTCTGTTAATGTAGCCATAAATCTGATTTAAGACGATAGATTGGCATAAATCTGTAGTTGTTGCAATTAACCAAACATTGGACAGGAACTGATTTTGACTATCAATTAATAATCACACGGAACATAGTGCTTTAATCTAAATTCAAAAATTTGGAAGAAACACTTCAAAGTTTCTATACTGTGCAAGTTCAAATGGAAATAATGTACAAACTCAATTTAGCTCATAAACATTTGTCCTTCTATCAATTGGCAGATTTTAGTGGAATTTGGTAAGCACTTGTAAATTGGCGCGTTTTTAGAAATCAAAATCTTTGGGGTCTCTCTATTCTTCTACGAAGCAGCCCCTATTCTATAGGTGATTTTGACTTAACTTACATAAGGTTAAACGTTTTTCACAGTTTTTCCAATTATAATTTTGGTTTAAATTTGACTGGAATTGTTAAAATTGTAATTGTTGAAAATGTATAATCTAGATGCTCAGGTTAGAAAGGATTTTCGACTGAATTTATTTTTTTTTTATAAAAAATACAATTTCAGCAATAATTCATTTACAAATTCTTACAAAAAGATAACTTAAAAAATACAAAACGTCTGACCATTAGTTTACTAAAATACAATGCCAAAGTTTCTGATTGGGTATTGAGTTCTTTGATGGTGAAATAGAAATCGGTGAAGATTCCATAGATTTTAATTATCTATATGTGATTGGGTATTGAATTCTATGATGGTGAAATAGAGATCGGTGAAGATTCAATAGATTTTAATTATCTATATGCGATGATCTCACATTAGCTAGCAAAGATCGACACTAATTTCAATGATTTGACATTAACTGTAACAAAATCGCAAAGAATTTTAGGCTTGCAGAGGAATTTTAAAACTCATTTTTGAATGGGCATTGTTCGTCATTTTAAGAGTGTTTTGAGCGTTTCAAGAAACTTGTTCTCTGGAGAAGTTTAGAACTCCATTTGGCAGAAAGCAAAACAACTTTAAAATGAAAATTATAGTGCTCAAGAAATAGGACTCTTATTTTCCATAAACAATAATTATATGCTTCATCTTTATTTAAATTGTTTTTATTGAAACAATAAAACCCCTGTAAATTCCTTGTATACTGCTACAAAAGTGGCTAAACAAGTTGAGGATTCAAAACCCAAGCTCACCATACTTGCCTGAGAGCTCTGGGATAAGATTGAGAATCTGGATTTAATAGCGTTGGGCACTGGGGATGGTTGTCACAGGAGGTCCACTTTGTCCATAATTTTTTTTTCTGTTTTTATTGAGATTTTCATTCATAAATATGATTTTGAGGCAATCACTACACTTAAATGAAGCAAAGATCACTCTCTGATCATGGTGCAGAAAACAAGAAATGCTAATAGCAAGAGAAAATCAAGGAACTATTCTGCTAAGCCATTACATAAACATAACATTAACCACTTAACAACAAAAAGGGTTTATCACCATCTAATACAATGTGGCAGAGTATTATCCAAGAATATTTTTTTCTCAGAGGAATACATGAGTATTATCCAAGAATCTTTTTTTCTCAGAGGAATACATGAGTAGAAATCCATATCCATAGGATACTTTCTTTCATTTTGAAAATAGTACCTATGATAATAATCAGTCCTCTCAATCATCCAAACTAAACCTAATTAACATGTCTTTAAAACCTGCTATGCATGTAGGTCACTTGAAATTTTCCTATTAAACTTGCGACGTTAGTGCCTTGCAGTAAATGAATAAGTTACACAGCGTAATCGGTCACACAATTAACCCCTTTGCAATGGCTTTATTGGTCTCCCAATGAGTAGTCCCATACACAGGAAGCTCTTTTTGGTACATGGTCCTATTGATATCTGCCAAATTCTCCAGTTCAAACAGGTCAGAACTTGCACAACTTGCAACATCCTCTTCCTTCTCGTCTTGTTTGTCAACAGTCCTTACCACAGCTTCCATAATGTCATTTGCTTGCTGATACTTGCCAATTATATCTTTTGCTGCTACTGCTGCTGCATGGTTTTCCTTCTCAAGCTGTGGGAGTTTGTAGGCACCTTTAGATGGATATGCATGTGGATAACTACGAGGATTTGGATTAGGGACTGGATTTTCTCTTCTGTGGAGACATTTCTCCCCAAAAGGTCGAGAGTCAGCCTTATCCACAATTACACTTGATGGGTAGAATGTGACAGACTTTTGACTCATCCCACTATTGTTGTTGGAGCCTCTGTATGTTTTACTCAAACATGGCCTGGATTGGACTGAAGAAGATGATGAATAAACCGAGGCGGTTTTTCTCTCAGTGGAATCATATGAATTGGAGTCACTTACAGAAGAATTTGATGAAATCTTTGCTTTCTTGGTACCGCCAGCCATAAACAGCGAATTGAGAAAATTTGCAAGCTTCCTGCCTGGAGAGATTGGCTGCTTGGGCTTCTCGGAATCCTTACCAGTTTGGGACCTTGACTTCATCTTAGCATGATGATCTTCACTGAAGAGAGGCTTCTCTGAAGATCGAAAATGCCCATCTACAACAGATAATTTTCCATGTAAAGTTGGATCACCAACTGCCCATTTCCATGTTCTGTCTTCACGACCAAAATGATGAGAATTCCCTTCAGTTTTAGCAGTACGAATAGAAGAAGTAGGTCTGTAGAGGGACTCCGCATCCGAAGATAAATATGGGCATGAGATGGAGGAACTATTGCTCGCATAATCAGAAGAACACAATGCTGCAGATGACATTTTAGAAAGATAAAATTCTCTGTGCTTGCTATATACAGCCTCGGCTTCAATTTGTTCAGCATTGAAAACACCCATCTTGACCGATCTCCCGCGCATGAATTTCTCATTATTTGTCCATGAATCCTCGTCCCATTTCCTTTCGCTTCTGGAATTCCTCATGAGTGTACTATTCTTGGCCTCCACATTTCTGGTTTCTACTCGACTTCTACTCCTCTTGTACGCCATCATTCCTCCTTCGACTTCGGTCGATTTACAGATTGCATCGAGCAGAGCAGACGAGAAAGACTGATTTCTGGAATTGTGATGATGATGGCAATGGGGATGCTGCCCATTGTGCGAATTATAATCCATTCGATGGCAATCCCACTTCTCTGGCATGAACTGCAAACCCAGCAGACTCTACAAATATCTAAATATTTGGAAAGGAAGGAATTATGTTAGTGCTGATCAGTAGTGATAGTTTATATAGATATGTTAATCATACATGACCTGCCACAAAAATGTGGATTGTCTCCTTACCACCGTCTAAAATCTGCAAAACTCCGCTGGAAGCAACCAATAGAGAAATCAATCAAATCCAGACAAACAATGGAATCAGATTTTCTCATAAACTTGTTCCCTTCATGTCGTTAGTTCAGCCCTGACGAATACCAGAGCTGCAAATTTGCAGTCTCTGCCATTTCCAGGAGTTAGTGGAACAGGTAGACAGGGCAATAAATGATTTAACTGTATTTCCTTGGACCAGTACCTACAAAACCCAAGCAGTACAGTGCTAATGCCAATGCCACCCACTACATGTGGACAATCACATTGTGACCTGTTGCGTTGGTGCCACGTGAATGTAAGCGATGGTTTTACAACGTTTGACATTGTGATTGGTTGTGAATATTTGGAAGCAGATAAGATGAGGGAATGGTGGAACCATACTTGTCAAATATCACTTCGGTCCTCTGAGGTTCGGATGGTGAGAGTTGAACCACCGCAAGTCTCTTACAGCTAGCAAATTGATTCGATGATTTGTTTTGAATTGCCAATGGACCATAAGCTCAACCCACATTAGTTTGATAAATGAGAGGAGCTGAGAGATAAGGCTAATAAAACGCCCTCGATTCGAATTTTGTAGAGCAATTTTGATCAAAATCGTAATTTGGAGTGTTCAGATCGTAATTTCTGTAAAATTGGGTAATTAGTTTAAAACAAACAATATCAATTGCTGAAATTACAAAATTACAAAAATAACAATTTCCAACAAGAATTTTCACCCATTTTTATCAGAAATTGAACGTTTTGATTGTCTTTTATCCTACGCGCTGAGGGAGAGAGTATTTGAACATCATAGCCCTTGCTCTAAATTTACTCCTGATGTGCTTGCTAGTTCTTCTATTTTTGCCACATAAAATATGTGATTACGTGTATAAAAGGTTTATGTTTTGGAGGGTTTTCGTTCTTCTATTTTTGCTACATAAAATATGTGATTTAAGTGTATAAAAGGTTTATATTTTGGATGGTTTTCAGCTATTTTTCTAATGGAAATTGATGAAATTGTAAATATAAGTGAAAAAATGGTTGAAATTTAAGATATGCAAGAAAATGCATGGTGTGTCGGGATAAAATAATTAACCAACTCGAGTATAAAATTTGTGCCAAACTAGAAGCATTACTTTTGAGGATTATACTGAAAGAGGGAAGAAAATAAGAGTTTCATACATTTAAGTAGCTATTTTTATTATTCAAATAAAGAACATGATATGGTCAAAAGAACTTCCTCATTTTGGATTTTATTATAAAGGAAGATTATTGCTATGTATTAAACTAGTTTTTGAGTTAATAGAAATTCCTAGTTCTACACCTTTATTTGTTTTTTACATATCAATTTGGTATTATAGTTGTATTATGTAGGCACATAAAAGATATCTACTCCCTTTTGCGTAAAGCATCTAGCGCCTTACAAAGATTTGCTCCGTACAACCTTCAACATTTTTTGTTCTAGAGGATAATAGAGGTAGACAAAGATGCACAATTATCTCTCTCACACACATTCTCATCACAAACTTCTCAAGTTATTCCACAACCTCAACAAAAACTTCATTGCTCCTCCCAAGAAATCCAATGACGAGAATGCCGCCTTTGTAGAGGTACATACAAAAATTTTCCAATAGCGACAAAATATTATTCAACATTACTTCTTTAGAAGCACACTTTGATACATGATCTGGCTATAGAACTACAAGATCTAATGCTCAACAAGACTACATCTCGACCAACCTCTAGACTATCTTAGGACCCTAAATTGACCTTCCATAGATTCTAGTGCTTTAATGGTGATTAGGTCAAGGCTTGGATACAAGCAATCTCTTCATGTTTCTAGCATCACACTACATTGTGAAAAAGGGAGAAAGTCACCATGGTAGGCTTCCATTTCTGGGGATTTGTTATTAATTTTTTTAATCTTTAATTCAAAATTGCAGTAGCACTTGAAATCAATGAACAATCATAAACATAAGCATTCACATACGACACATAAATTTACCTTGGGGAAACCCTCTAGTACTTGAGGGAGAAAACCTCAGCAAAATATTCCTTAGAATATTGATAGATAGCAGAGAATGTCTTCACAATGAGCAGATTACATCAAGCACCCCCGGTGCATTATCAGAGAGAAATACCAAGCACCCCTGGTTCAATATTAGAGCAAGAGAGAATATGGAAGAATAGAACTTTGAATAATATCATGCACAAAGAAAAGCGCATTTCCTTCAAGAGAGAAGAGCATTCGTTTCACAATGATCATCAATCATGTATAAAACACACACACACACATATATTCTTCTCATGCTTCAACTTCTATTTTTATCTTCCGACTTTAGGATGAACTCGCCCTCCATCTGGATGCTAGATCACTTAGTTAGGAGGTTAACTCAAGTGTCGCAACTCAAGTGTCATAACTCAAGTGTTGTCTTTTAGTTCAACTTAAGTGTCGTCTTTTAGTTTAACTCAAGTGTTGACATGCAAAACACTTTAGTTAACTAGATATTCTTTATTAACACTTAGTTAACTCTTTTAACTGAAGTCCTTCTTGATAACATCACTGAAGTAAACAATTCAAATTCTCCTCTAGTTAATTGAAGTCTTTCTTGTTAACATCACTGAAGTTTAGCAATTCGAGTTCACTCTTATCTTATCACATCTTATCTTTATCTCTTGTCTTATATGCATGGTGTTGTGGGGAAAATGCACCTATAGTTTAGGGGAGAAACTACCAACTTACGGTGATAAAGATAGACTTACAAGCATTCTGTAAGTATAACAAATAAATGAAGAGATTAGGGTTTAGATATGTAGGCACCTCATTCAGAAGGTTGATCCTAGCTTTGCTTCCCTCGCTCTTCAATACTTATCCAGTGTTGCAATGCCCAGACCTGCAAAACAATTTGATGCCTTTCTCAAATACATTTGACTACATATATAATACTGATATCCATAATGGAAGAAGACATCAAACTACAATCAAACAGTAATCAAATCTAAGACACATTAATAGGTCATATTTGGAAAGAGAAGAACGTTTGATCTTTATTAATGAATGAAAGCAAGTACATAAAGTTATACCTTCCTTCAAGCTTGGCACTTCACGAAACCTAGATTCAAGGTCTCCTGCTTCTGTTCTCCAAGGATTCTGGTCTCTAATCAACTGTGCTAGGGTTTACCAAAACTGAAGCACAAGAGAGGGGGATGAGGGTCTCCATTCCTCCAGCATAACTTTGTAATTGGGATTGGTCTTCTCACATGGCCCTTCTACCCTCCTTATATAGTCAGTGAGGAAGAGGAAAAGAAGTTATAACTGCTCAAGAGGTTTCCCAACCAACTTAACTTACTCGAATTTCGAGATTTTGACCAAAACAGGGGTGTACGCTACTCTACAATAGGAAAAGTTGCGTACACATGTAATTTAGCGTTACTATTTCAACAATGGAGACGCGCTCAAAAGGGTTTGAGCGCTACTATTTCAACAGTGGAGTCGCGCTCATGTTGAAAAATGGCCAAAAACAGGCTTTTCTGCTCATTTTCAGGAGATGGTTTGGTCTAGAAAAATGTTCCTAAGGGTCATATACATCAAATGGGTCAAGAATGAGGTAATTTCAACCATTTTTAGTGTCTCAAATGACTTCTCCATCCACAAATGTCCTGTTGTGTGACTGAACTTGATCTCAAGAAGTGTCGGCATGTGACCAAGGGAAGCAAGTGTCGTCACGGACGGAGAGGTGTCATTTCAAGCTATAACAGATTCCCCCTAATGTATGAGTTCAGAGGGAATACAGGAAACGATGGCCGAAATACATTATAAATAACAAAGAGTTGAATCATGGAGGAATGGAGAAACCAAAGAATCATAGGCTCAAATGAAGTACCTGAAAGCAAAGGCAATGTCAGACAAACTTATCCTTGGGGTAACTGTCCATGTTCAAATGGTGGAACATGACCTCTAAGAGGATACAATAATGATCCAAATACTGATGCATATATCATGGCCACTAGAATACAAGCGTGGATCCATGAGGAACATAAGTGTAAACATAGCCACATAAATACAAAGTGGATCTATGTCAAAACTGGAGAACATAGCCATAGAGAACAAGCTGGATCTATGTCTCATCAAGAGCCAAAAAGAGTGTGGCTCAGTCTTGCTCAACTTGGGCGATAAAATAAATGAGGTGATGCTATCGAGGATCCCAAGGTCTTCATCCAAAAACAACCCAAGGTACAAACCTATCCATGCGAATAAATGAGTTGTTGTTGAACATGGGAGGTATCATTTGATTACCGGTCATTGATGTATACCGTTAACAAACGCGAGGATGTCCACCAATAATGAAAATGGAACCCAAGGTACCTAGTACATTCAAGCAAGTGCGAATAAGTGGTCTTGCCATCGAACACTTGAAGAATCCATCGGATAGGAGACATTGATGTATTCCCATCTATCTAATAGCAAGGGAAACTGCCACTAATGACTGCAATCCCCAAGGTACTAATTGAAACTCTAAACTTCATTCCCAGAGTACAATGAGTTGAAGTCGATGGGAAGAAGTCCGTTGGAAGGGATGCCTTAATGCATCCTCCATCATCCAACACGAGGGACACTCAACAGGTATGAGCTGATTTGGAGTAGGACTGAACACATGATGAAACATACTGACACTAAGGAATGGCTAACACATGAGGTCAAGGCAATTGCAGAATGGACGACACAGGTTATATCCTTGAATAGTGAGCACGACACAAGAGTGAATTAGGAAGCTTTGAACACAAAGGGACCACGATGCAAGTCTGCAATGTAGGAGACATTAACAGATTCTCCATATGATTGTAAGACTAACCAAACAAAGGAGTAGGAACTCTGAGATCAGGTTTACCCTAAGGCCAACAGTAGAACCGAACTTGTTTGATAGGCTCAAAATAGGTGCTTTGTTCAAGGAGATAGTTGACTTGCTGCCATCATATTGAAAGATATTTTAACATTCTTCCCTTCCCTTTCCTTTTTCATTTTTTAACGAGCTTGACAAAGAATTAAAGCATGCTCGACGGTATTTTCATATTTAAGGAGTCTGAAAAACCTAGAAGAAAACTCCATACACCTATCCGTGGATTTTATATCGATCCCGGATTGGTCTGTGCTCGGCGGTGTTTTCTTGCTTATAGAGTTGAAAAACTTAAACAGTCCTCTATACACCTATCCGTGGATTTTATATCGAGCCTGGATTGGTATGTGCTTGGCGGTGTTTTCTTGTTTATAGAGTTGAAAAACTTAAACAGTCCTCTATCAACCATCTCATGGATTTCACATCGAGCCCGAGTTGGTGAATGCTCGCTTGGTGTTTTCACATTTCGAGAGTCTGAAAACCCTAAAGACGACTCCAAAGGTCCTTTTTCATAAAGTTAGTCTCCTTCCCCGAAAAAGTATAAAATAATGGAAGAAGAAATCTTCTAGCGCATACAAGAGTATACCTAGAGTATACCTTTTCCGTAAATTATCCACCAAGGCCCGGAAAATGGGTAATTCTATACCTAAGTGGATGTCGGTTCAGTTATTTTAACGAGCCTGAAAAGACAACTATGCTCGGCAAACTTTTCCTATTTAAGGAGTCTGAAAAGGGCTTAAAAGAATTCCATAGGGATCTTTTCCTTAAAGGTTTAACGAGTCCAGAAAAGTAAACTCATGACCTCACTGTTTTTAACGAGCTCAAAGGAGATATAGAAAATGCTCACAGCTTCCTTACTTTTTTAAACGAGCTCAAAGTGAAGATGAATGAAATGCTCATATCCTCCTTACTGTTTTTAACGAGCTCGAAGGAAAGGTGGAAGACTGCTCATAACCTACTTACTATTTTTAACGAGCTGGAAGTAAAAGAAGAATGCTCGAAACCTACTTACTGTTTTTAACGAGCTCGAAGTAAAAGAAGAATGCTCGAAACCTACTTACTGTTTCTAACGAGCTCGAAGTAAAAGAAGAATGCTCGAAATGGGAGGAGACGAGTGTCAGGGACATGCAAAACTAGCTCCAAGCGCATGGAACAAAACTATGCCTAATGCAAGGAACATGAGCAAGATAAAGACACTCAGGGTGTGTCTCCTCCAGGTAAAAGGTGTCAAATTGCAAAGGCAAAATGATACAGGGTTTAGCGGAAATGAGATAAGAGATGGAGGCTTATATAACGAGCTAAAAGCATGGAAGCCGGCTTCAGGATCATTAGCGTAAGTGAGATCATAACAGATGCATATGCAATTTGAACACAAATATGGAAGCCTTATCAGGGATGGCCAGAAATATATGAGGAAGAAAGATGTGAGGCTTCTTCTCAAAGTCATGGTAAATCTAAAAAGGCTCCCAAGCCTATGAGAAAAACTCAGCATGGGCACCAAAATGGCATAAGGGTGCTGACTAGGGTGACCCATGTTAGGTAGGCTCTGCTGTCGGACTGGTGCACGATGCATAAAGAGATGGCTAACACACCAATATCCAACAGGTTCGACCCTATGGCGAATTCGGATGGAAAAAGGTTCAAATGCAACATAACAGGAGGGAAGCCTAAACCTATATGCAAGGTTCCGAATATACCTGACATGGTCGCACAAGGTGTCAAAAATGACCAGTAAGAAAGTATACATCCAGCTAAGAATCCTGTCTCCAAGAAACATTAGTACCAGGATCATATTTAAAACATATGTAAGGAAAGACCCGATACAAGTCACTATGGTAGAAATACTTTCAACTTCACTATCATCAACAATAGGTATCAACAAGGCAGAGTTTTCAAATGAAGACTCTATGGTACCCAAGCCTGAGGACTTACAATCAACAATATCAACTTCAGGATGAAGATCAAAGTTGAAGGACATGATGGAATCTGCAGAAACAAATTCATCATCACAGGAGTTGAAAATTCTAGAAGCAGAATCAAACTCAACAGGAACACCGATTTGCAGATCTATAGGAGAGTTCAAAGACTCAACAGTAGGAAGATCTGGCTTTAAGGTCAAACCGGGGCTGGACATGACTGCGACTGGATCAACATCCAAATGAATGGAAGATTGTACTATGGAATCTAGGAAAACTTCATCGGAAGGAAGTATATCATTCCAGATAGAACACATATCTAAACATTCAGATGGAGGTGTCACTTGGTCAGAAGCTGGGACCAAGTCCCGAGAAGGTAAGCATGAACTCAGAGACTTCTTCTCAGTAGCAGTTGAACTCAAGGAACAATATGCCACATAAGTCCCATGTGACATAGTAGTGCCTAATGATGAGGGATCTGACTAGTCTACAGTTGGGTAATAAGGAGGATCAACGAATGCAAGCAGGTCGATAGTGACGATGCTTTCGTTATGAGGGAAATGCATCACATGAAAGAGCGTAGACACCACAGCATGCATAGCATAAACGTAATCACGCCCGAGGATCATATCAAAGTCCATAGGGTCCTTTAAAACCATAAAATCAACTAAGACTGTTTTTCCACCCAAGGTAACAGGTGCCTGACGGAGGAACCGATCGGTTCACTAGGTATTCTATCGAAGGTCAACGACCAATTAACAGCTAGAATAACATTAGGGAAACCCAAATCTCTCCAAGCATAAGCGGATAAGATACTAACAGAAGCACCTTCATCAACAATGCATCGATCAACCGTATGGTTCCCGATATCAACCTTTATCTAGAAAGGTGTCGAAGAAGGAAGACGAGGTTCGGCTAGACTATTCCAATCAAAGGAAACAATCCTAGGGATTGGTAGGGGTTCACATGGCACAGATGAAGTACCCCCTTTTTCAGGAACATCCAAACTAGTAATGCAGAAGACTTCAGTAGTAGGTGCATCAATCTCCGAAGGACTGATGGGATCGGTCGAAGATTGCATCGATTCGATCACTTCACTCTCCGAAGGAAGAGTGGGGTCGACCAAAGATTGCATTGGTTCAACCACTTTATCAGCCAAAGGTTGATCTGACTGCAGGGAATCTATAGACAACTCAGGAATAGAGGTTCCTTCAGACATGGACCACACTCTTTGTGCCTCTAGAATGGCAGGGCATCGGTGAGTAAGGTGATCTCCCTTACAAATTTTACAAGGGAACTTTGGTTTCCGTCCTATAGGTTTAGACTCATTTACAACGTCAGTACTCTCAGTATGACTAGCATTGGCTGATAGCTTGCCCCCAGCATGACTTGCAGTGGCTGGTTGCTTAGAAGCAGAAGACTTTTGAACTAAGGACCACACTTTTTGCACTTTTGGAAGTATAGGGCGCAAGTAAGTAAGGTGATCTCCCTCGCAAAACTTACAAGGAAACTTAAGCTTCTATTTGTTGGGTTTTTCAACAATGTCAACTCCCTCAGCATGACTTGCAGTGGCTGATCTGGTGTCTCGAGTATGACTCACAAGAACTGGTGACTTGTCATTAATATGACTTGCAGTGATCAATGACATGTCCTCAACATGACTGATAGTGGTTGAAGACAAACTTTCAGTATGATTTTCAGTGACTAAAAGTTTTCTGTTAGCATGACCTCCAGAGGCTGGGTAGGTGCCCCCTGCATGACTAGCAAAGGCAGGGTGCTTGCCCCCAGCATGACTTGCAGAGGCTGGGTTGCTACCCCCTTGTTTTGGCATCTTCTTCCTATTCTTCCTCTGTCTATTCCTTTTAGACTGCTGGCTACAAGTATTTCTACTTTTGCCACATGAGGTAGAAGGAGGAGGAGAAGATGTTACTGGAAAAGGAGGCACAAGGTTCTGATGCTCTTGATTTGAGGTGCTCACAAAAGAAGCGTCAGGAGCATGCAAGGCATTCGGAGTGGAAAACAACCAAACCGACAGCCCAATAGTGAATCCAGGAAGATTTAGAGTAGCCATTAAGGGAGCACCAATGTTTCCATGAATGGAACAACACAAGGATCCCCTAGAACAGGGGTACCTTGATTGGCACTCGCCGGAATGCTAGACATAGTTTAACGCAGACCCCAAAAAATGTAGCCACAACCCCCAGATTTGGGTCCACAACCCAAAAACTCAAAAAAATCAAACCCAGCTTTTGAGCACTACTGTGTATGAAGGAAACTAGCGCCCATAGCAGGATGGGCGTTACTGTGTAGAGGAAAAGTAGCATATGGGCTCTACTGTGTGGTACAAACAATAGCGTACATGTGGAAAAAGTTGGAAAAATGGGGTTAAAACCACCACACCTAGGTCCAGAAGGGTTTGCAAGGGCTGGGAAGGGTTTGTAAGAGCCAAGGAGGGTCAAACAGAGCCTACTAACTGATCCTAATCAATAAAATGAAAAAATACCATCAAACAAGACTGAATAAATGACCTTGGATACCCCTAAGCAGTTAGGCTTTCCCTAGCGGAGTCGCCATTCTGTTGTGGGGAAAATGCACCTATAGTTCAGGGGAGAAACTACCAACTTACGGTGATAAAGATAGACTTACAAGCATTCTGCAAGTATAACAAATAAATAAAGAGATTAGGATTTGGATATGTAGGCACCTCATTCAGAAGGTTGATCCTAGCTTTGCTTCCCTCGCTCTTCAATACTTATCTAGTGTTGCAATGCCCAGACCTGTAAAACAACTTGATACCTTTCTCAAATACATTTGACTACATATATAATACTGATATCCATAATGGAAGAAGACATCAAACTACAATCAAACAATAATCAAATCTAAGACACATTAATAGGTCATATTTGGAAAGAGAAGAACGTCTGATCTTTATTAATGAATGAAAGAAAGTACATAAAGTTATACCTTCCTTCAAGCTTGGCACTTCACGAAACCTAGATTCAAGGTCTCCTGCTTCTGTTCTCCAAGGATTCCAGCCTCTAATCAACTGTGCTAGGGTTTACCAAAACTGAAGCACAAGAGAGGGGGATGAGGGTCTCCATTCCTCCAGCATAACTTTGTAATTGGGCTTGGTCTTCTCACATGGCCCTTCTACCCTCCTTATATAGTCAGTGAGGAAGAGGAAAAGAAGTTATAACCGCTCAAGAGGTTTCCCAACCAACTTAACTTACTCGAATTTCGAGATTTTGACCAAAACAGTGGTGTACGCTACTCTACAATAGGCAAAGTCGCGTTTTTTCTGATGGAAATTGATGAAAGAGGGAAGAAAATAAGAGTTTCATACATTTAAGTAGCTATTTTTATTATTCAAATAAAGAACATGATATGGTCAAAAGAACTTCCTCATTTTGGATTTTATTATAAAAGAAGATTATTGCTATGTATTAAACTAGTTTTTGAGTTAATAGAAATTCCTAGTTCTACACCTTTATTTGTTTTTTACATATCAATTTGGTATTATAGTTGGATTATGTAGCCACATAAAAGATATCTACTTCCTTTTGTGTCAAGCATCTAGCGCCTTACAAAGATTTGCTCCTTACAGCCTTCAACATTTTTTGTTCTAGAGGATAATAGAGGTACACAAAGATGCACAATTATCTCTCTCACACACATTCTCATCACAAACTTCTCAAGTTATTCCACAACCTCAACAAAAACATCATTGCTCCTCCCAAGAAATCCAATGACGAGAATGCCGCCTTTGTAGAGGTACATACAAAAATTTTCCAATAGCGACAAAAAATTATTCAGCATTACTTCTTTAGAAGCACACTTTGATACATGATCTGGCTATAGAACTACAAGATCTAATGCTCAACTAGACTACATCTCGACCAACCTCTAGACTATGTTAGGGCCCTAAATTAACTTTCCATAGATTCTAGTGCTTTAATGGTGATTAGGTCAAGGCTTGGATACAAGCAATCTCTTCATGTTTCTAGCATCACACTACATTGTGAAAAAGGGAGAAAGTCACCATGGTAGGCTTCCATTTCTGGGGATTTGTTATTAATTTTTTTAATCTTTAATTCAAAATTGCAGTAGCACTTGAAATCAATGAACAATCATAAACATAAGCATTCACATACGACACACAAATTTACCTTGGGGAAACCCTCTAGTACTTGAGGGAGAAAACCCCAACAAAATATTCCTTAGAATATTGATAGATAGCAGAGAATGTCTTCACAATGAGCAGATTACATCAAGCACCCCCGGTGCATTATCAGAGAGAAATACCAAGCACCCTTGGTTCAATATTAGAGTAAGAGAGAATATGGAAGAATAGAACTTTGAATAATATCACACACAAAGAAAAGCTCATTTCCTTCAAGAAAGAAGAGAATTCGTTTCACAATGATCATCAATCATGTATAACACACATACACACACACACACACATATATTCTTCTCATGCTTCAACTTCTATTTTTATCTTCCAACTTTAGGATGAACTCGCCCTCCATCTGGATGCTAGATCACTTAGTTAGGAGGCTAACTCAAGTGCCGCAACTCAAGTGTCATAACTCAAGTGTTGTCTTTTAGTTCAACTTAAGTGTCATCTTTTAGTTCAACTTAAGTGTCATCTTTTAGTTTAACTCAAGTGTTGACATGCAAAACACTTTAGTTAACTAGATATTCTTTATTAACATTTAGTTAACTCTTTGAACTGAAGTCCTTCTTGATAACATCACTGAAGTGAACAATTCAAATTCTCCTCTAATTAACTGAAGTCTTTCTAAGGATATTTTTCCAATGATGTGATCATATCAAATAAACTAAGGAGATTTTTCCAATGATGTGATCATCTTGTTCTACTATCATTTGAAGTGGTCATATGCTAAAGTAATTCACTCTAGAGGTGTCCAGTCTCTAGAGGAGACTAAATAGCTCAACCATGGTTAGTAGTACATCACACACCATTCATGCTTCGACATGCAAAGCATTACCTCAACACATGAGGATCTATCTTGACACACAAGACCTTAGCCTTGCCAAGCAAGATTGTACAACATCATCACTTTGTCATACAAAGCACTTACCTCAACACATGAGCCTTATTCATTCTTGAGTCCAAGTCAATATTTTTCTCCAAGTTTCCTAAGTACAACTCAGGCTCCTATAAGGCACTACCTCAACACACGAGGCTCAATCTTGACACACGAGATTTACTTGGTGAATGACTCATGATGTTGTAACTTTAACACTCCCTCTCAGCGAGGTAGGGATTCTCTACCATGTCAAGATTGTCTCGGAAGTACCTATAGTTCGTCAAGGACATAGGCTTAGTGAACATATATTATATTTGATCACCAGTAGCAATGTACTGAAGTCTTATGGAACCTCTTTGGACCATGTCTCTGATGTAATGGTATTTCATCTCAATGTGCTTCGAGTTGTCATGAAACACGAGGTTTTTTGAGAGCTTAATGCAACTCTAATTGTCAAAGCAAATGATAGTAGTCTCAAGCTTCTCACAGAACAACCCATCAAGTAGCTTCCTAAACCACACAGCTTCTCGGCAGGCAATACTAGTTGTAATATACTCAGCTTTTGTAGTACTTTGGGCTACAGATCCTTGCTTCTTATTGATCCCAAGTTAAAACAGAATCTAGATGTACTCTTTCAGTCCACAATACTACCACCCCAGTTAGATTTAGCATAACCAAGTAGCATCACTCCTCCATTGGAAGCATATCTGATTCCATAAGAAATAGTACATCAAAAGCACGGGGGCTTCAGTAGAAGGTAATATAATATAATGTTCATTCATATTGGGGTATTAAATAATCATGAAAACCTAAAAATTATATTGTTTATATATTAAGGGGCAAAGGGTTTTTTTATTTAATGTAACAATACAAAATACTTTGGGGTAGTTTTTATATGGGCGGGTTGACAAATATCCACCAAATGGAGATAGTGGGATCACGGTCGAATGAGAAATAGGGTTGAGGCAAGGCTCGGGCTTACTGGTACGTAAGGAAATCGCGTCTTGAGGCATGCTTGAAACCAGGGATTTCGTGGTGAAGAGGGTTTCCAGTCGATCATAGTCAAGAGACAGTAGTCATTGATAGCTAGTTGTTACCAATAACACTCAGCCAGTTGTTACCAATATCCTTGGGAGGCTCTAATCCTTTAGGACCTATTATAGGCCCTCGATAGGCCTTGGGGGCTTGAATACCCAACCACTCGTGCCTATTACAGGCCTTGCGAGGTTTAGCCAGCCTCCTAGAGCTTGTTACAGGCCCTGGGGGCTTGGATACCTAGCCCACAACAGGCTTAGTCAGTGATTGGGGAACTGCAACATGCAATCTAAATGTTGTACTAGTGCATTGGCTCTAGTGACATACAAGAAGTGATCTCCTATCTCTTCATTAGACCATTATATGTTGCAAATCATAATGATATGTGGTTGAGTAATTGCATTGTGGATGAAGTAATGTGCATCCACAATATACATTGAAAGAAGCAAGGTGCATTGTAGAATGCATGTGGGGTCATAAGAGGAGTATCATATCAATATAATAGGTAGAAATATAAAGGGGTATAAAAAATGTTAATGAAAAAATTGATACATATAGTATCTAGTGAAAATAGAGGTTTTTTAAATTGGGAAGGCATATTGGAAGGGGGTTAAAAAAAACGATTTTGGAAGGTATTTTCCAATATTTAGTGAAATTAGGGGTATTGTTTCATATGCCACGAACGAACGTGCTATGATAGCGGTTTATTGAGTAAATCCCTCGTGCTCGAAGGTATCTAAGCACATGCTTGGCATTAATCCAATGTCTATGTCTTGGTTCGAACATGAACTGACTCAAGATACTCACTGCATAACATACATCTGGTCTACTATGTATCAAAAACATTAAGGAACCAATGACCTCTCTATACATGGGAGGATCCACTAGATTCGATCCGGAATTTGACTCATGTAGTTTCTTCATATTAGAAACCATTGGTGTAGACATGGATTTACAATCCATCATACCAAACCTGCACAACACATCAATTGTGTGCTTTTCTTGTGAAAGAAAGATCTCATCTTTCCTTTGCCAAAATTCTAGACCAAGAAAGTGTTGATGTATTTGTAACTTCAGAAGATATTCTTCTATGTATTACATTTCTACTTTATTGTATCCCCAACGGAGATGTATTATTCCTCCGATTGGAAGTGTCATCATGTGTACTTGCTCGCAAGTTATATTGTAATTGTTGTAACTTATACTTGATGGGTTATTAGACCACCTTGATGGGGTCAGCCCTCTATGAGTCATGTGGATCAAAGGGTTAATAGACCACCCTAGAGGGGTCGGCCCAGTCAGCATTATGTTAAGTGGTTAAGTTGAGGCTAACCTAATTGAGTAAAGGTCAAGTCAAGTTAGTGTATAAATAGAGAGTGTGTCTCTCTCATTTTATACATTATATTGTTCACTCACTTCGTATTAGTAAGAGAGAGGAGGAGTGCGCACACATGGAGGAGGAGCATGCTGCTGAAGATTTCTATCTCTTGGGTTTGCTCATGGTGATCCTTATATTGATGCTTATTCTATCTCTGAGGAAGTTGCGAGGTTTTTCACCTTCTTGGTTTTCCTCGGTGAAATGTTTTGTGTCTCTTGTCTCTTGTCTCTTATGATTGATATGCTGTACATGTTGTTCTTTTAGTTAATATCCTAGATCAAAATGTATTAAATTCTGAAAAACTAACATGGTATCAGAGCTAGCCTGAAAGAAGGCATGGTATGGCATTTATGACACTTGTTGCACTTGCGAAGCTAGGGCTTGATATAGCAAAAACCAGTCATCATAACACTTTAGATATAAATTCATTTTGGAGAAGTTTCAGGATCTGAAAATATTATAGGTCGAAGATAAGATCCCCAGGTACCTTGTGTCCGAAGGAGAGCCTCTAATTCATTGTACTTTCAGATTTATGATCTATACAATAGAGGGTTTCTGCCTCTTCTAGATCTCAGTCATAAACAGGTGACCTAGGAAAAAAAGTCACAACTTGGGCTAGGAATATCCAAATGAAATTTCATGAAAAGTGGCAGGTAGGGCATAGACTGTAATTTCATATGTCCAATTTTTAGAGGCCTAAATTGAACCAGTGACACGTGGTACTCCGTACAAGTTCGCTCTCCTGTTTTATCCCATAAACAGGTCACATTGCGACACTTGGAATAACTCTCTCTTAGAGAATCCATTTGAGGTAAGACCTATGGGGTTGGAAAGTTAACAGGTCAGGATACCACAGGAAGAAGTTTCAGACCCTTTAGATCTGAAATTTATGAGTTATACTAGAAACAATCAGGTACATATTTCTGTCAAAACAGAATTGGATTTTGAGCACCTTCATTCATGGCTACAGGAATTTAGGGTTTCGAAAAAAGTTGAAATTTTTGTAATCAGAGACCATGACTGCATGCTCTTCATCAAAATCGAAATTTAGAGACCAAGATTGAATTTTTTGGTTGGGCAGAAGGCCAGGCTTGATCAAACCCTAGTTCAGGACTTTGATTGGAAAGGTGAGAAATTAGGGCTTCTGCAAAAATGGGAATTTTTGAAATCTGTGACTATAGCTGGAAGCTACTTGGAAAAATTGAAGTTTAGATATTTGGATCAAACTATTTGGTTGGGTGAAGATCTAGGAAACTCAAACCCTAATTCAGGGTCCTCCTAGTGAATCCGGAAGATTGAAAAGAAAATTTGAGGGGTGAAACTTTGCAGTTTTAAAATTCTGAGTATTTCAGGTTGATTAACTCATCAAGGCGCATCTTTCTTTCCTTTCAGAAGTTTGAAATTCAAAGTTTGAATTTTTAGGGTTTCCCTAATAAACCCTAATCCAGCTCCATATCGAGTTTCTGCAAATCAAGTGGATTGGGTTAATCCTAGAAGAGAATGGATTGGTCACCTGCATAAGTGAAGAAGTTCCAGTTTTAGAGGGAGATGAGGCTAAGGCCTTACATAAGAAGATTCCAAGCAAACTCGACAGGTATGACTTACGGGTATGTTTTGAAATCTGTTCATGATTAAGTTTATGATATGTTTGTCTTCATTAAGATTAGTACAATCTTGATTAATTTTAGACTTGTCGTATCACCTTAATAAAAATATGAATGCATGATAGAAGATATTCATTGATTAGGGTTTTGACACTTATAATTGTACTAATGCATTGTGGTGTTGTATGAAGTTGTTGTTGTCCGCTAACATGAAAGGTACATAAAGAAAGACAAATCATGTTCTAGTTTAAAGAACATCTGACCATGGTGACATGAAGACAAAGATTCATCCATTGTCATGGATCACATAGAAGATCTACTTACAAGGTATGTATAACTTGGTTCTATAATGGTTAACCTATGAGATATGCAGGTTACTAGCACAAGTCATTGAAGAGAACACAAAGACATTATGCAGGTATGTTAGACATAACTAGCTAGCATGCTAATCCATATATGTTTTTCCTATATCAAGTTAGAATCCTACCTTGTGTTCGGATCTCTTATATAAGTATACATGGCATGATTGATAATGATTATTTATGAAGTTAGAAATTTAAGTAATCAAGGGTTTATGCATATTATGTCCCTTACCTTGATTGATGATATGACTAACCAGAAGAGTCCTATGGTCAAATAAGAATATGCATGAGTAAAAGAAGTCTTCCTTGAAACCTTGAATACTAATGCTTATTATCTGTGTTTGAAATGATCATGACTATACATGTTTAAGATTATTGTGTTTTGATAGTATTAAGATTATACTAATGAATGTATGAGATCTCGAGGATAACACAATGATGATACTAGTAAGCATGCATAGTGATCGAGGATGGATATAAGTTCAAGGATAGGTAATCCAAGAATCAAAGATCAAGAGGGAGCACACTCCAAAAATTTCTGCAAAGAAGCAAAGATCAAGAGGGAGCACACTCCAAAAATTTCTGCAAAGAAGCAAAGATCAAGAGGGATTCCACCCTACAATGAAACAAACATAACTATATGAATTGTCAATTCCTGTATATATGATTACTTAAATGATGTTGTCCAGTCATATACATACTTATGTTCCTAGATTTAAGATATATATCATGCATATTAGAAAAGATGCATTAATGAACAAGATACTACTAAATATGGAAATGATGGGTAAGTGGCTTATGGTACTGTACAACATTCCATTGCTACTTATATAGAATGAAACCTCTTTGCTGACATGTTGGGAGTTGTGCACACTCTTAACAATGTTCTAGTAGAGATGGAAGGTATCTAGAAAGTTATGGAATGTGGATAAATGTTGTATTGAAACATTGGCCAAGATAATTGCATGACTGTATGACATATGTCTTTATGCATAAGAATGTGTTTTTGAAAACCTATGAGAAGTTTCTAATCATGCAATTGGACTTGTCTTGTAGGAAAGACCGTGTACCATCACCTACAAAAAGGACTACAACATCTGTTCTAGCAACGAAGATCAAATAAAAACTATCTATTGAAGATATTGAAGAATCTGAAGTTCCCAGGATCTGAGATGCAGTAATGGAAGAATGTCGTGATCGAGGAGTACCCGTCGATCATGAAGAATGATGTCTAGGATGTGGTCCCCAGAAAAGAAGGGAATTATGTTGTAAATTCCAAGTGGATCTACAAGATCAAGCTTGTTGCCGAGTTCGAGATGAAGGACTTGGGATGATGCACTACTTTCTAGGCATGGAGGTGTGGTAGAGTGTAGATGGAATCCTCCTTGGACAAGGGAAGTATGCAGTAGAGATCCTGAAGAGATTCAGGATGATGGACTGCAAGGCCATGGCCAGACCTATGGCATCGAACCTGAAGCTTTTGTGTTATGCTTCATATGATCCGGTTGATGTCACTATGTATTGTCAAATGATTGGGTCCTTGATGTACCTGATGAACATGAGACCAGATATTTACTTTACGGTGAACACATTGAGCCAATTCCTGACGGATCCCAAAGGTGTTTCTGTAAAGCATATTTTTAGGTACCTGAAGGGTACAGTTGACTATGGGCTCAAGTATGATGCAAATCAAAATTTTATCCTGCAGGGTTATGTTGATTCGGATTGGGTAGGCAGTGCTGCAGATAGGAAGAGCACTTCTGGGTGCTATGTCAGTATGGGATGAGGTGTGATCTCTTGGTTTAGTAGGAAGCAGTCCTGCGTAGCACTGAGGATAGCCGAAGCAAAGTATGTTGTAGCTTGTTCAGCTAATTGTGAGGAAGTGTGGCTTCGGTGTTGATGTATATGTAACTTTGGAATGTATTTCATATATGTATATTGTACTCCTATAGAGATGGTATTATTCCTCTATATGGAATTGTCGTCATTTATATTGTAAGTGTCGTAACTTATACTTGATGGGTTATTAGACCACCTTGTTGGGGTTGGCCCTATCTAAGTCATGTGGGTCGAAGGGTTATTAGACCACCCTATTGGGGGTTGGCCATGTGGGTCAAAGGGTTATTAGACCACCCTATTAGGTGTCGGCCCAGTCAGCATTATGTTATGTGGTTAAGTTAAGGCCGACCTAGTAAAGGTTATTAGGCAAGTCAAGTCAAGTATAAATAGAGTGCGAGAGGAACTCTATTTCATCATTCTATTCTCTCTCACACTCTCGAGAGAGTGGCGCACTTGTGAGGAGGAGGTTCTGCTTCTAGGAGAAGACTATCTCTTGTACTCGGGTTGTATCATTGCTCTGTCTATCTCTGAGGAAGTTATTGGGGTTTTTCACCTTTATGGTTTTCCCCAAGTAAACTTTGTGTCTCTTGTGTGCTTGCATTATTGTGTTCATGATTGATATGCTGTAGATATGTTGTACATGTTGTTCTCTCAGTTAAGATCCTAGATCAGATTGAAGTAAATTCTGAAAAAATTAATATGGTATCAGAGCTAGCCTGAAAGAAGGCATGGTATGGCATGTATGACACTTGATGCACTTGCGATGCTTGGGATTGATATAGCAAAAACCAATCATCGTAGAACTTTCTCTATAAATCCATTTTGGCGAATTTTTCGGATCTAAAAATTCTACAGGTCAAAGATTAGATCCCTTGTACCTTGTGTCCAAAGGACAATATCTAATTCGTTGTACTTTGTGTTTTATGATCTGTACAATATAAGGTTTTTGCCTCTTCCAGATCTGAGTCATAAGTAGGTGACCTTGGAAAAAATGTCATAACTTGGGCTAGGAAGCTCCAAATGAAATTTCGTAAAAATTCACAGGTAGTTCACTGACTTTACTTTCGCAGGTAACGTTTTAAGAGGCCGAAACGGAACCAGTGACACGTGGCATTCCGTACAAGTTCTCTCTTCTGTTTTATCCCATAAATAGGTCACATTGCGACACTTGGAATAATTCTCTCTCAAAGAATCCATTTGAGGTCAGACCTATGGGGTTGGAAAGATGTCAGGTTGGGCTATCATAGGAAAAATTTTCAGACCCTGTGGATCGAAACGTTCGGAGTTACACCAGAAACAATCAGGTACATATTTATGTCAAAACATAATTATTTTTGAGCACCTTCATTCATGGCTTCCGGAATTTAGGGTTTCATATAAAGTTGGAATTTTTGTAATCGAAGACCACGGATGAATGCTACTCATCAAAATCAAAATTTAGAGATGAATATCAGAATTTTTGGTTGGGCAGAAGTTCGGGCTTGATCAGACCCTAGTTCGGGACTTTGATAAAAAAAGTGAAAAATTAGGGCTTATGCAAAAATGGGAATTTTTGAACTCTGTGACCATGGCTGGAAGCTCCTCAGAAAAATAGAAGCTTAGAGCTTTGGATCGAACCTTTTGATTGGGAAGAAGGGTGGGATTTATCAAACCCTAGTTCGGGGTCATGTCCAATGAATCCAGAAGTTTCGAAGGCAAATTTGAGGGGTGAAACTTTGCAGTTTTCAAATTATGAGTATACTAGCTTAATCAGCTCATCAAGGCGCATATTTCTATCCTTCGGGAAGTTTGAAATTCAAAGTTTGAATTTTTAGGGTTTCTCTAACAAACTCTAATCCAGCTCCAGATCCAGTTCCTGCAAATCAAGTGGATTAGGTTAATCCTAGAAGAGAATGGATTGGTCACCTGCATAAGTGAAGAAGTTCCTGTTTCAGAGGGAGATGAGGCTAAGGCCTTACATAAGAAGATTACAAGCAATTTCGACAGGTATGAACTCATCTAGGTATGTTTCGAGATTTGTTCATGATTAAGTTTATGGTATGTTTGTCTTCATGTTATTATGGTTAGTACAATCTTTATTAAATTTAGACTTGTCGTATCACCTTAATAAAATTATGAATGCATGATAGAAGATATTCATTGATTAGGGTGTTGACACTTATGATTGTACTAATGCATGATGGTGTTGTATGAGGTTTATGTTGTCCGCTAACATGAAAGGTACACCAAGAAAGACAAATCATGTTCTAGTTCAAGAACATATGATCATGATGACACGAGGACAAAGATTCATCCATTGTCATGAATCACTTAGAAGATCTATTTGTGAGGTATGTATAACTTGGTTCTATAATGGTTAACCTATGAGATATGCAGGTTACTAGCACAAGTCATTTAAAAGGAACAAGAAGACATTATGTGGGTATGTTAGACATAACTAGATAACATGCTAATCCAGGTATGTTTTTCCTATCAAGTTAGAATTCTACCTTATGTTAGGATCTCTTATATAAGTATACTTGGAATGATTGATTACGATTATTCATGAAGTTATAGGTTGAAGTAATCATGGGATTAGACATATTATGCTTCTTACTTTAATTGATGATATGACTAACCATAAAAGTCCTATGGTCAAATAGGAATATCCATGAGTAAAAGAATTGTGATATATTATCTGTGTATGAAATGATCATGACTATACATGTTTAAGATTATTGTGTTTTTGATAGGATTGAGATTATACTAATGAATGTATGATTGTGTCTGAGATCTCGAGGATAGCACAATGATGATACTGGTAACTATGCATAGTGATCCAGGATGGATGCAAGGTCAAGAACAGATAATCCAAGAAGCAAAGATCAAGAGGGAGCACATTCTAGGAAGCAAAGATCGATAGGGAGCTCACTCCAGTAGTTTCTGCAAGGATGCAGATATTCAGAGGGAGTTGACCACTTCTCACTATCCACATCAGAATGGAGTTGCAGAAAGGAAGCAAAGACTGAGAGGGAGTCAACCCTACAACCAAACAAAGATAAGTATTTCAATTGTCATTTCTTGCATATTTGTTTGTTTAAATAATATTGTTCAATGATGTATATGCTTATGCTCCTAGACTTAGGGTGTGTATTATGCATATTAGAATAATTGCATTAATGAACAGTATACTAATAATATGCATGTGATGGGTAAGTGGCCTATGGCACTGTACAACATTCCATTGCTACTTATCTAGAATGAAATGTCTTTGCTGACATGTTGGGAGTTGTGCACACTCTTAACAATGTTCTGGTAGAGATTGGAAGGCATCTAGAAAGTTACAAGATATGGAAAAATGTTGTATTGAAGCATTGGCTAAGATAATTGCATGACTGTATGACATATTTCTTTATGTGTAAGAATTTGTTCTGAAAACTATGAGATGTTTCTAATCATGAAATTTAACTTGTTTTGTAGGAAAGATCATATACCACCACCTACAAAAGAAGGACTACAACATTTGTTCAGCAACAAAGTTATCTATTGGAAATATTGAAGATGTTGAAGTTCCCAGGATCTGGGAAGAATGCCATGATCGAGGAGTACCAGTCGATCATGAATATGTTTGGGATGTAGTCCCAAGACCTGAAGGGAAGTCTGTAATGACTTCCAAGTGGATCTACAATATCAAGCATGCTGCAGATGGCAGCATAGAAAAATACAAAGCGAGTGATGAAGTAGAAGATACACCAGATGGATTTCAAGACAGCTTTCTTGAATGGTGTAGTCAAGGAAGAAGTATATGTGGAGCAACCACTTGGTTTTGAGACACATGACAAGGAGTCATATATGTGCAAAACTTGGTATGGTAGGATAGACAACTTTCTATCCTGTTTGGACTTTACTAAGAGTAAAGCGGATTCCAACCTTTACACAAGGTTGAGGAAGGAAATCTCATGATACTTATTTTGTATATGGATGACTTGTTTGTTATAGGTAAGGATAGATTGATTTCCAACATGTAGCGGAAGCCTGCTGCTGAGTTCGAGATGAAGGACTTGGGGATGATGCACTATTTTATAGGCATGGAGGTGTGGCAGAGTTCAGATGGAACCTTCCTTGGACAAGGGAAGTGTTAGGATATTCCTATACTCCATCCTAATCCCACCAGTATTTTGATCATTTACATTTTTAGTCATGCACGCACCTTTAGGGTTTGCATGCATCCCAGTCATCAGTCCAACACCTATCCCTCAGTTAGCTAGTCCCCAGGAGCTTCTCACTATTTATTTTTAGCCCTCCAGTTGCTTAATGCACCCTTCTTCCTTGATTTTAGGGAGCAACTCGCCCTTCTTCACCTACTAGTCCAGTTGTCACTCAGTTACACTCAGTTACACTCAATTACACTCAGTTACACCTACCAGAGTTAGTTTGACTGATGGTTGATAGTTACTTGAGCATTGATGACTCCACTGATGATGATGAAGACTTCCAGTTGTGCTCCGATGATCATGAGGACACCTAGTTGTGCTCTGATGACACTCTATTGATCTTACGATCACTCTGAGAGGCTAATTTGAATTGCCACCTTAGGAATTCGAATCCTCTCTACCATTATACTATTTATTTGTCCATACTATGATTAATTAATTAGTGTGTGTGAAGTATTATTGCTTCTATCCGAGTTCTACTGTACCATATTATTCTGTTGCTCATTATACTGTATTGATCACTCTTCTTCTATTTTCCTGCTTAATCATAATTACTCTTGTGAGGTATACATCATCTCTTAGATCTGCTGTGAGGATTTTCACATGGTATCAGAGCATGTTGAGAGTATTGTTTATCTCCATTCTTGAGAGTTTTTTGCAGGTTATTACCAAGATTTCGAGTGCAGCAGTTGCAGCAGTTTCTACATTTTTGCAGCAATAGTAGCTGCAGTTATTCTATATTGTTTTTGCAGGTCCTCTACAACTTCAATGTATTCATCAGGAATTACTCCTCTTGATCCACTCAACTATGATGAATGGAAACCAAGAATGATAGCAGACTTGAAGATCCATGATCTTTTTTATTGTTATTTTGAAAGAGAGTTTGAACCCCCTGAAGAGAAGATTGACTGGTTAAATAAAAGTGACATGCACTTTGCAGCAATAATGTTTTCTTTGTTTGCACGCCAGAGATTCCAATTCAAATACTGTAATGGTGTTGAAACTCCAAAGGAGTTATGGACTCCAAAAGAGTTATGGGCTCACCTGGGTGAAAAATTTGGTAGAAAGAATGAAGGGATTGGTCCAAATCCATTCGAAAGTAAGCAAAGTGTTCCATTAACTCCCGTTGATGGTCTCTCAGATCATGAACTAGTATCATCTCATATTGAAGTTGTTGACAAAGAACTTGTAGATTCTCCACTCATACTCAAACTTTCTTCTCTTTTTGTGCCAGCTCACACTCTAGATATTGCAGAAGGTCCTAAATCCTCTCTTGCACCAGAGTTTGTTGGTTTGCATCATGATCACATGATTATTTCGGAGGTCAAAAAAACTTTTGAAGGTAATGCATTCGCTCCTCTCCAACTATCTCCTCTTTTATACTACTATATGATCATAATTCCATGCTTTCAGAAGTTCATTGAAGAATATGGCCATTTCCATTTGCTTGGGATAATTTCTCATGCATCTACTGGTTTTGATCTCACCTCTCATGGTTCAAAGGAGATCTCAAGAAACCATGATTCAAGTCTTGTATCTAAATTGGGTTCTAAGCAATTACTGCTTGGGATAATTTCTCATGCATATGATAGTTTTGATCTCACCCCTGCTGGTTCAAAGGAGATCTCAAGAAACTGTTTTTTAAGTCTTAAATCTGATTTTGATTTCAAGAAAACATGTAATAGTTATTTTTGGCATAATCTCACCCATGGTGGTTCGAAGGAGAAGACAAAAGACTATATGCAACTTCACAAATTTGATCCTACCTCAGCTGATTCGAATCACAGGTTCAAGGATCATTCTCATACTGTTGGATTTGTTCTCATCACATTCGATCTGAAGAGCAAGTACAAGCACATGCCTTTTGAGCATGATCCACTTCTTCCCAAGAAGAAGATACCTCCAAACATATGCCCAAGCATCACACCTGCTTGAGTTTGGAGAATTTATTTTTATGTGTGCCTTACAGTCTATTTTTTGAGGAGGGGGTATGTTTCCCATGAAAATTTTCCACTTCCTTGGTTTATTGATTGTTATTATTCATTGTATTGGGTGACCTTTGGTCTTAGTTACCAGGGACCGCGATGGATTAAGGGGGGGTGTTAGGATATTCCTATACTCCATCCTGATCCCACCAGTATTTTGATCATTTACATTTTTAGTCATGCATGCACCTTTAGGGTTTGCATGCATTCTAGGGTTTGCATGCATTTTGCATGCATCCTAGTCATCAATCTAGCACCTAGCCCTCAGTTAGCTAGCCCCCAGGAGCTTCTCACTATTCCGTTTTATCCCTCCAGTTGATTAATGCACCCTTCTTCCTTGATTTTAGGGAGCAACTCGCCCTTCTTCACCTATGAGTCCAGTTGTCACTCAGTTACTGTTAGTTACAGTCAGTTACACTTAGTTACAGTCAGTTACACTTAGTTACAGTCAGTTACACTTAGTTACACTCAGTTACTGCCAGTTACACTCAGTTACATTGAGTTACACTCAATTACACCTACCAGAGTTAGTTTGACTGATGGTTGATAGTTACTTGAGCATTGATGACTCCACTGATGATGATGAAGACTTCCAGTTGCGCTCCGATGATCATGAGGACACCTAGTTGTGCTCCGATGACACTCTATTGATCTTATGATCACTCTGAGAGGCTAATTCGAATTGCCACCTTAGGCATTCGAATCCTCTCTACCGTTGTACTATTTATTTGTCCATATTGTGATTAATTAATTAGTGTGTGTGAAGTATTATTGATTCTATCCGAGTTCTACTGTACCATATTATTCTGTTGCTCATTATACTATATTGATCACTCTTCTTTTATTTTCCTGCTTAATCATAATTATTCTTGTGAGGTATACATCATCTCTTAGATCTGCTGTGAGGATTTTCACAAGAAGTATGCAGTAGAGATCCTGAAGAGGTTTGGGATGATGGACTGCAAGGCCATGACCACACCTATGGCATCGAACCTGAAGCATCTGTGTGACACTTCATCTGAGCCAGTTGATGTTACTGTTTATTGTCAGATGATTGGATCCTTGATGTATTTGACGAACACGAGGCTAGATATTTGCTTTGCGGTGAACACATTGAGCCAGTTCTTGACGGATCCTAGAGGTGTTCACCTGGTTGCTGTAAAGCATATTCTGAGGTACCTGAAGGGTATAGTTGATTATGGTCTCAAGTATGATGTGAATCAAAAGTTTAACCTATAGGGTTATGTTGATTCAAATTGGGCAGGCAGTGCTGTAGATAGGAAGAGTACCTTTGGGTACTGCTTCAGTATGGGATCAGGTATGATCTCTTGGTTTAGCAGGAAGCAGTCCTGCATAGCACTGAGTACAGTCGAAGCAGAGTATGTTGCAACTTGTTCATCTAGTTGTGAGGCAGTATGGTTTCGGAAGCTACTGTATGAGTTATTTGATCTACCACTGGAGGCTACTGGTATATTTTGTGACAACCAGAGTTGTGTGAAGTTGTCTGAGAACCCGGTGTTCCACAACAGGTCGAAACACATAGAGATTAAATATCACTATATCAGGGATATGGTGCAAAGAGGAGAAGTGAAGCTCTTGTATGTTGTGACAGATGAGTAGATTGCAGATGTGTTGACGAAGCCACTAGCTAGAGTGAAGTTCGAGTACTTCAGAGCGAGGCTTGGTGTTCTTCAGATCGATGACACTTCGAGGAAGAAGTGATGGAGTCATTTGCTGAAGCCATTCCAAGCATGTTGGAAGGAGGATCCTTCACATGGCTGTGGACGTAAGCACTGGATGATGAGCATTAGGATGATGTTCTAGTTTCTGCTTTGTATGATTGTAATGTCCCCTCTATCATACCAGCGTGATAGGGAGGATGTGGTGCTCAATCCGGGCAATTAGCCCCAAAACGTTTGAATTAAAAACATGGATGCAAGAACTGTATCTGTGCATGCTATGGAAAAACGATGGTAATCAAATAAATGCTGTTGATCTCTAACACACATTCAAGATTCTGTGATAGCCATGAAATAAAGATCTGTGCAGAATTATACAAGATCATATGGAAATGCATAATCATTTTAATACACAGCGGAAGCAAATTTATTAACAGATCCATGATACATTCAAAATATTCATCAAATGGTAATTGCAAATTTAACACAGGAGAATACTTATCTTATGCAAAAGTAGTCCCACGCAACTGGCTATGCAACTGCAACGTTCCACCCAACCGTAGGCCAGTGTGCTCCTCAATCTCTCAGCACCACTGCCACCCCCGAGCTGGGCATGATCTCTACAAGGAACCAGGGAACAGCAGACTCACACATAGCCAAGCATACACCAAGATGAGCCAAGCCAATCTACGATTGGGTTTATCAGGCTGCTAGGAGATGGAAAGGAAGAATTGCTAAGCTAGTGAGCTCCACTACAGAGCTATGGGTACCTCTCCCAGATCTATTTAGCTTGGCACTCACAATGCCTACACACCCAACACCAGGAAGTATTCTCTTCACTGCCACACAGTCCCTCAAGCCATACCTTCCTTTCTAGTGTTCTCAGGGTGTGCATAGAAAAGTAGCCAGCCCTCTTAATCTTCTTGAGAGGATACTCCCTACACTAGGTTTATCAAGCCAATTCTGTCCACTACCATTCCAGTTTCTTGCTCATGGGTTCCAAACAAAACAGGGATGCACCTAACAGCAACCTACACTTGTTGAGCATGAGAAAACGTTTCCAACAGTGGGATGCATGAGATGGGGTTTCCTGGACTTCAGAAAAATGTGGGTAGACTCAAAACGTATTGGCACTTTGGAATTTCGACTGGGGAAGCAAAACCCATTCCAGAAAAATGCCCCAGGGAAAAAAACGCCCTCTCCCTCAGTCCCAATTCGCGTCCCTCCTTCCCCAGCTGTTGCACAATCCAAAAACGAGTTCCTGGGCAAGGAAAAACGCAGGGTTATGGTGAAAAACGGGAGGATAACTTCCTGTGAGCTCAATCTGCGTGAGAGGAAGAACGTAATCCATGAGGAATGGCCTTGGGTAGCATTTCGTGGGGGTTTTCTTGCCCAGCAAGCCAAAAATACGATTTTCAGGTTGGTAACTTGCCCATGCACGAAAATCTGACTGCCATACCTCTCCCATCCCAAGACATTAACTGCCTTAACCAATTTCTTGGAAGAATTAAATGATTGGGTACATGAGACAAAATGGGTAGTTGGTGGTTTCATGGGTTTCCCCATTGACACATGGATTAATACCATTGGCTCAAGGTTTGAATAATTTCCCTCCCTTTTCCTTGTAGAGTCATGCCCCATCTCTTTTGTTGCATTGCATAGCCGGTTGTGGGTTTTTCATTAAAATTCGTATTTACATGATGTCTTATATACATTGTGCCCATCTCGCACAAGAACCGTAGGCATCTATTTTTAATTGCCGATACATGAAACGCTAAATCAATGGTGGGGCCTTGGCCTGGAGATCCTCACCATGATTAATTACAATATTTACATCATTTACGATTTAATACAAAGGGGGTCAAAATGGGGACATTACATTCCCCTCCCCTTACATTAGCACTGTCCTCAGTGCTCATCAAAATTGAACAAAAATGGATATGCCACCCTCATGGCATCCTCCAGCTCCCATGTAGCCTCATCGGGACCGTAGTGCTTCCATTGCACCTTTACCTGTCCGATGGTTCGGTTCCGGAGCAATGTTACTTTCTTGTCTAGGATGCACAATGGATCGGTTTGGAATTCTCCCTCGGGTTCCACCTGGATCACATCCCAATTAATCACATGGTTAGGATCATGTACATATTTCTTAAGCAAAGAGACGTGAAAAACATTATGAGCTTTAGTGCTAGCAGGCAATGCAAGTCTATATGCAACTGGTCCTATTCTTTCAAGCACTTCAAATGGCCCACAATATCTAGGTGATAGCTTGGCACAGCTCCCAAGCTTCAAGGAACTCTTCCTTGATCTCACTCTAAGATATACGTGATCCCCAACATTGAATTCCCTATGCACTCTATGTTTATCTGCATAGCTTTTCTGTCTATCCTGGGCTGCTTTTAAATTTTGCCGGATCCTTGCAACCTCCTGTTCCATTTCCTTAAGCAATTCTGGCCCAAGTACAATTCTGTTCACTGGATTGTCCCAAGTCACTGGTGTCCTACACCTTCTGCCGTATAAAGCCTCATAAGGACTCATTCCCAACGATGCTTGTTGTCCATTGTTATATGCAAATTCCACCAGGTGTAGATAATCCTCCCACTTGGATGGTTTGTCCATTACATACATGCGGAGCATGTCTTCAAGCACCCGATTTACTCTTTCGGTTTTCCCATCTGTTTGAGGATGGTATGCGGTACTAAAGCTTAGTTGTGTACCCAAATATGCAAAGAGCCCTTTCCAAAAATTGGAAGTGAACTTGGTATCTCTGTCAGAAATTATTGCCTTAGGCAACCCATGTAATCTGAAAATTTCCTTCATGAAAATATTCGCAATGGCATCGGATTTATGTGTGGACTTAACCGGCATGAAATGTGCCGCCTTTGTTAACTTGTCCACCACAACCATGATGGAATCATGCTGTCTCTTAGTCATTGGCAATCCTGTAATAAAATCCATGGAGATTACTTCCCATTTCCATTCTGGAATTGGTACCGGAAGCAACAAACCTGTGGGATGTTGGTGTTCACTCTTCACCTGCTGACATTCCATGCACTTAGAAATGTATTCAGCAACATCCTTCTTCATGCCTGGCCAGAAATAATATTTTCTTGCTGTAGCAATTGTTTTCTGATATCCTGGGTGACCAGAGTATGGAGCTTTATGGATTTCATCCATAACAATCCTCCTTAAATCTGCTGCATTTGGAATATAGACTCTATTCTTATAAGTAAGAAGTCCGCCTTCTTCCAAACGATAGCCCTCATACCTCTTTTCAAGGTTTTGCTGCTGCAATTTTCCCTTTATCTGCTCATACACTTTATCCTCAACCATATGGTTAACAATCTGCTGCCTCAAATCTGGTTGGCAAGTACTAAGCGCTGCCACATGCATTTCACGTACCTTCCTGCTGAGTGCATCAGCCACCTTGTTTTCTTTCCCTTTTATGTGTTTGATCTCGAAATCAAATTCACACAAAAATTCCAACCATCTAGCTTGCCTAACATTTAAGGTTGGCTGATCAAACAAGTATTTCAGACCACAATGGTCTGTCCTTAACTCAAATTTCCTTCCCATTAAGTAATGCCTCCACATCTTTAAAGCATGTACTATGGCTGCAAGTTCTATATCATGAGTAGCATAGTTCTTCTCATGCTCCTTCAACTTTCTTGACTCATAGCATATCACGTGGTTGTCTTGCATAAGAACTCCTCCAAGTCCTTGATTGCATGCATCGGTACACACCACAAAATCTTTTTCCGGGTCTGCAATCTTCAGAATAGGGGCACTTGTAAGAAGATTCTTCAACCGTTGAAAACTTTCCTCACATCTTGGTGACCATTCAAACTTTATCCCCTTCTTTTGCAAAGAAGTGATCGGGTTAGCAACTTTGGAAAATCCTTCGATAAACCTCCTGTAGTAACCAGCAAGGCCCATAAAAGATCTCACATCAGTCACATTCCTTGGAGTTGGCCAATTCATAATGGCTTCAATCTTCTCAGGGTCTACAGATATTCCTTCGTCGGAGATGATGTGACCCAAATAATGAATTCTGTCTTTATAAAAGTCACATTTGCTCAACTTGGCATACAGCTTATGCTCCCTTAATAATTGCATTGTCATTATCAAATGTTCTTCATGTTCTTCTTCATTCTTGGAATAGATGAGAATATCATCTAGGAATACAAGAACAAACTTGTCCAAATACTTGCTAAAAACATTATTCATGAGACACATGAATGTAGCTGGTGCATTTGTGAGACCGAATGGTACCACTACAAACTCATAGTGTCCATACCTCGTTCTAAAGGCTGTCTTATGAATATCTTCTTCTTTGATTCTTACCTGATGGTAACCAGACCTCAAGTCAATCTTTGAAAATACCTTTGCTCCTCTCATTTGATAAAAAAGGTCATCAATTCGGGGCAATGGGTATTTATTCTTCACTGTGACTTTGTTCAACTGCCTGTAGTCAATACATAACCTGAGTGTTCCATCTTTCTTTTTCACAAATAGAACGGGCGCTCCCCACGGGGATACACTTGGCCTAATATATTTCTTTTCCAGCAACTCTTGTAATTGCATTTTCAATTCTAGCAATTCTGGTGTACTCATCCTGTACGGTGTCTTAGACACTGGTGCCACTCCTGGCACAAGTTCAATTGTAAATTCAATGTCTCTCTTTGGAGGGAGTCCTGGAATCTCATCGGGAAAAACATCCCTGAATTCTTGCAATACACGATAGTCCTCCAATTTAAGAGTTTCATTCTCTGCTGCCTCTAGAACGTGAGCTGCATACAGTTGACATCCCTTCCTACAGAACTTCTTTAGTTGCATGGCTGAAACCTGTCTAACAGAAGTCACCTTTGGAATTCCTTTTACAACCCTCAGGTTTCCTTCCTCGTCCATGCATTCAAATGTCTTATTGTAGCAGTCAAGTTTAACCCTGTGTGCTTCTAACCAATCCATTCCAATGAGAATATCATAGGAACCAAGTGGCAAAATATTCAGATCTGCATAAGTGAATAGCCCATCCATCTCTAATGGACATTTCTCTACTATTTCACTAACTTTTCTCTTGGTTCCAGTGGCTAGTTGAACTAACCATGATTTACTATGCTTTAATTTCTTGAAAGTGCAAACCTCAACAATTCTAGGAGTGACATAACTGTGAGTAGATCCAGGATCAATCAAAATAGAAACAGACTGCTTAGCAATCTTACCTTCAACTTCAACCACAGTTGAATGATGATCTGCTTGGCGGTCATCTACTGCTGCATAGATCCTAGGGATTGTCCTTGCCACTTGACCCACAGTTCCAGCTCCTTGGATGTTGTGAACTTGATTTGCATTCCCATTCCTATGTGGATAGTTCCTAAGCATGTGGTCTCCTCCACAACCCCAGCATTGAAGTGGTTCTCTTGGCTCCTTTGGATCTCTTGGCTTGTCTCCCATCATCCTAGTTGGCTTAGTCACAACCTGTGATGGCTGCCTTTGCTGATTCCTGAATTGAGGAGGCTTGAACCCCTTCTTCCTTTGATCAAACTTTTCGTTTTTCTTATCCTTCCATGCCTTATGGAATTCGGGTTTGCTCCTGTTTTAATCAAAGCAGTACTTGGCCTTTCTTATGGCCTCCTCTAGAGTTCGAGGTTCATCAAACTCAATTCTGTCTTTATATGACTGGGGCAGTCCACTTAGGAAACGCTGAATTTTTACCTTATCATCTCGAATGTACTTGACATATCTCAGCAGCTCCAAGAACTTGTTTGCATATTCTTCCATGGTCGATTGTCCCAATCTCAGCTCATGGAACTCTTTGATCTTATCATCATAGTACCTGTCAGAGAGGTACTTTTGCTTGAAGTATTTCTTGAACTGCTTCCACACAATCTTTCTTTCATTGATCTTCTTCACTTGCCTGGTGTGTTCCCACCATATAGATGCTCTTCCATTCAAGTTGAAGATGGCTACCCTTGCCTTCATATTTCCCGAGTAGTCTTGGACTTGGAAATATTTTCTCATCCCAAGAAGCCAAGCTTCAGCTTCTTGACCAGATTTTACCTCTCCGTCAAAGGTAGGAGGTTTTGCCTTCTTAAATTCCCCATGTGAATTGTTCTTGTGGTGCTTCTTTCCCTTGCTCCTGTGAGATGAAGAACTTGAACCCTCGATGGATTCTTCCGAATCAGATGATTCATTAGAAGAGATTTCTGGAGTATATGTTCTGTCTGTAGAAACTCTTCTTGGGCTACTAGTTCTCTTTCGGGAATTTCTTCTAGAGCTACTCCCACCCCTTTCGGGATTTGAGATCTGATGCCCAGAGTTTATTTGCCTTTGGATGTCTGTTAAACTCTGCAGCATGGCTGCGTTCAGCTGATTTTGTTCTTCCTGAGCTTTAATCATCCTTTCATTATCTTCCCTACAGCTTTGCAACTCCACCCTTAGGCTTCTCATGGTGGCTGCAACATCTGGAGGGGTCTCTTGATTTCTCCTCCCATTAGATTCTGTTTCAGCATTCTCAACCTGTATGTTTTCCCCCATGGCATCGGTTTCAGGCTCATAGGGATCCTGTGCATCATTCATGATGTTCATTTCTTGGCCCAACCAAGATCCAAAATTTTTCAACTGTATTAACTAGGGTGTTACCCTGCTGTAACTGTGGCTCTCTGAAATGTGTTCATCAGCACAATTGTTAGCTGCATTACATTCTTAGAATTCACAATTACTTCATGCATGTGGGAAAACATTACCTTGACAATCATAGAATACTCTTAAAACCAATGACATACGAGGAGAAAAACAAAAAAGGGGTAAAGGGGGCTTTCCCCCTTGTGGCTTCCGCCACAGCAGGGCGGGTCGAGGGCAGCGCCCTCGTTTTTTTTTTTTTTAGGAATCACGCCTCATCGGGCGGTTCGCGAAATCCTGCCGCAATGGCAGTTCGCTGAATCCTGCCGCGATGGGCGGTTCACGGATTGCTCCTGCAACTGCGGGGCGGTTCACGGTAGCCTTCCGCAATGGGCGGGACGGTTCACGGCTTGCCTCCGTTGCGGAGCGCTTCAGTGAATGCTCCCGTAACTGTGGGGCGGTTCGGCGACGGCTTCCGCAATTGCGGAGCAGTTTGCCGAACTCTTCCGCAATGGCGGGGCGATTTGCCGAGCGGAGCCATTCGGCGAAGGCTTCCGCAGCTTCGGAGCCGTTCGCGGAATGCTTCCGGGGGTTTCGGGCAGTTTTTCAGAAATGCTTTTGCGGAACGATCTTGCGAATTGCTTCCGAAACTTCGGAACGATTCGCCGAAGTCTTCCGCAATTGCGGAACGATTCGGCGAAGTCTTCCGCAGTTGCGGAACGATTCGCTGAAGTCTTCCGCAGTTGCGGAACGATTCGGCGAAGTCTTCCGCAGTTGCGGAACGATTCGCCGAAGTCTTCCGCAGTTGCGGAACGATTCGCGGAATCCTTCCGAAATTTCGGAAGAGAATTCCTTCCGCAATTTCGGAAGGGAATTCCTTCCGAAAAACTTCCCCTCGCAAATTTCCGGAAAAATTCTCGGAACGCTTCCGAAATTTCGGAATGATTCGCCGAATGCTTCCGCAGTTGCGGAAGACATTCGGTAATTCTTTCCGAAACAGTCTTTAAACAAAAATTTAAAAAAAAAACAGACTTTAAACAATTTTTTTTTTTTTTCCCAAACTCTTAAGAAAACTTAACTTCTTTTCTTCTCTTTTACTATCAGTTTTGGCCCATATCGGTCCAGTGCTGCAACGCAGCTCTGATACCATAATGTAATGTCCCCTCTATCATACCAGCGTGATAGGGAGGACGTGGTGCTCAATCCGGGCAATTAGCCCCAAAACGTTTGAATTAAAAACATGGATGCAAGAACTGTATCTGTGCATGCTATAGAAAAACGATGGTAATCAAATAAATGTTGTTGATCTCTAACACACATTCAAGATTCTGTGATAGCCATGAAATAAAGATCTGTGCAGAATTATACAAGATCATATGGAAATGCATAATCATTTTAATACACAGCGGAAGCAAATTTATTAACAGATCCATGATACATTCAAAATATTCATCAAATGGTAATTGCAAATTTAACACAGGAGAATACTTATCTTATGCAAAAGTAGTCCCACGCAACTGGCTATGCAACTGCAACGTTCCACCCAACCGTAGGCCAGTGTGCTCCTCAATCTCTCAGCACCACTGCCACCCCCGAGCTGGGCATGATCTCTACAAGGAACCAGGGAACAGCAGACTCACACATAGCCAAGCATACACCAAGATGAGCCAAGCCAATCTACGATTGGGTTTATCAGGCTGCTAGGAGATGGAAAGGAAGAATTGCTAAGCTAGTGAGCTCCACTACAGAGCTATGGGTACCTCTCCCAGATCTATTTAGCTTGGCACTCACAATGCCTACACACCCAACACCAGGAAGTATTCTCTTCACTGCCACACAGTCCCTCAAGCCATACCTTCCTTTCTAGTGTTCTCAGGGTGTGCATAGAAAAGTAGCCAGCCCTCTTAATCTTCTTGAGAGGATACTCCCTACACTAGGTTTATCAAGCCAATTCTGTCCACTACCATTCCAGTTTCTTGCTCATGGGTTCCAAACAAAACAGGGATGCACCTAACAGCAACCTACACTTGTTGAGCATGAGAAAACGTTTCCAACAGTGGGATGCATGAGATGGGGTTTCCTGGACTTCAGAAAAACGTGGGTAGACTCAAAACGTATTGGCACTTTGGAATTTCGACTGGGGAAGCAAAACCCATTCCAGAAAAACGCCCCAGGGCAAAAAACGCCCTCTCCCTCAGTCCCAATTCGCGTCCCTCCTTCCCCAGCTGTTGCACAATCCAAAAATGAGTTCCTGGGCAAGGAAAAACGCAGGGTTATGGTGAAAAACGGGAGGATAACTTCCTGTGAGCTCAATCTGCGTGAGAGGAAGAACGTAATCCATGAGGAATGGCCTTGGGTAGCATTTCGTGGGGGTTTTCTTGCCCAGCAAGCCAAAAATACGATTTTCAGGTTGGTAACTTGCCCATGCACGAAAATCTGACTGCCATACCTCTCCCATCCCAAGACATTAACTGCCTTAACCAATTTCTTGGAAGAATTAAATGATTGGGTGCATGAGACAAAATGGGTAGTTGGTGGTTTCATGGGTTTCCCCATTGACACATGGATTAATACCATTGGCTCAAGGTTTGAATAATTTCCCTCCCTTTTCCTTGTAGAGTCATGCCCCATCTCTTTTGTTGCATTGCATAGCCGGTTGTGGGTTTTTCATTAAAATTTGTATTTACATGATGTCTTATATACATTGTGCCCATCTCGCACAAGAACCGTAGGCATCTATTTTTAATTGCCGATACATGAAACGCTAAATCAACGGTGGGGCCTTGGCCTGGAGCTCCTCACCATGATTAATTACAATATTTACATCATTTACGATTTAATACAAAGGGGGTCAAAATGGGGACATTACAATGATTAGTTGGATCATTTATGTATGTATGCATCATGTTGGATGCTGGATATGATCAGTTGGATCATTTATGTATGTATGCATCATGTTGGATGCTAGATATGATCAGTTGGATCATTTATGTATGTATGCATCATGTTGGATGCTGGTTATGATCATCTGGATCATTTATGTATGTACGCATCATGTTGGATGTTGGATATGATCAGGTAGATCATGCATGTTGATGGATACATTGTGTGGATCATGTATCTTTGTATGATCAAGTAGATCATGTATGCTGATGGATACAGTGTGGGGATCATGTATCTATATATGTATCAGGTAGATACTTGGTATGCATTAGGTAGATGCATTGTATGATCAGGATGATCATGGATGACGAGCTTCTCCAGTTGACATGCATCAGGATGATGATCAGGACGATCATGTGTACATCGGGATGATGTATGGTGAGTATCAGGATGATACTCTGTGGCCGTGGAACAGGTTGTGCAGATGAGCATGTCTGGGAGATCCTATAGGTCGGAGTTGTGTACCCGTAACAGCTTGGGATGCTCTTTTGAGACATTGCTATGGGAGGACATATAACAGCACCCTAGGAGATCCTTCAGGTTGGAGTTGTGTACTTGTAACATCATGGGATGCTCTTTCGAGGTTTTGTCCTATGGCATGTAATTTTCTCCTGGGAGATCTGGATAGGATGAAAAAGGCCTCAGATGCTTCAGCTAGGTTTTGCCATGACCACATGTAATTTGCTCCTGGGAGATCTGGACAGGATGAAAAAGGCCTCAGATGCTTCAGCCAGGTTTTGTGGTGGACCACATGTAATTTTCTCCTGGGAGATCTGGATAGGATGAAAAAGGCCTCAGATGCTTTAGCTAGGTTTTGTGGTGAGATCACATGTAATGTGCTCCTGGGAGATCTGACAGGTAGAGCTATGTGCTCGTAACAGCCTGGCATGCTTCGGCCAGGTTTTGTGATGGGTCACATGTAATGTGCTCCTGGGAGATCCGACAGGTAGAGCTGTGTACTCGTAATAGCCTGGGATGCTACCGCCAGGTTTTGTGACGCACGTAATAAGTCCTGAGAATTCCATAGTATGGCTAGTGATGATGAAGACCTACAGATGGTGGGCTTACATCCAGTATGAAAAATGACTGGCTCTGTAGAACTTCCTATGATGAGTAGATTTAGAGATTGACTGAGATAGCAACAACAGTTACGATGATGATGATTCGATGACGATGATCCAGAGAAGAAGACTTGTACTAGATTATCTGTGTCGAGAAATACCTTCCTAGTTAAGAGGGAGTTTTGATGTATACGTAACTTCAGAGATGGTATTATTCCTCTATATGGAAGTGTCATCATTTATATTGTAAGTGTCATAACTTACACTTGATGGGTTATTAGACCACCTTGTTGGGGTTGGCCCTGTATAAATCATGTGGGTCGAAGGGTTATTAGACCACCCTATTGGGGGTTGGCCATGTGGGTCAAAGGGTTATTAGACCACCCTATTGGGTGTCCACCCAGTCAACATTATGTTATGTGGTTAAGTTAAGGCCGACCTAGTAAAGGTTATTAGGCAAGTCAAGTCAAGTATAAATAGAGTGTGGGAGGAACTCTATTTCATAATTCTATTCTCTCTCACACTCTCAGGAGAGTGGTGCACTTGTGAGGAGGAGGTTTTGCTGCTAGGAGAAGACTATCTCTTGTACTCGGGTTGTATCATTGCTCTATCTATCTCTGAGGAAGTTATTGGGGTTTTTCACCTTTATGGTTTTCCCCAAGTAAACTCTGTGTCTCTTGTGTGCTTGCATTATTGTGTTCATGATTTATATGTTGTACATGCTGTTCTCTCAATTAAGATCCTAGATCAGATTGAAGTAAATTTTGAAAAATTAACATTCAGAAGCTACTGTCTGAGTTATTTGATCTCCCGTTGGAGGCTACTGGTATCTTTTGTGACAACTAGAGTTGTGTGAAGAGTTGTCTGAGAATCCAGTGTTCCACGACAGGTCAAAGCACATTAAGATCAAATATCACTATATCAGGGATATGGTGCAGAGAGGAGCAGTGAAGCTCCTATATGTTGCGACGGATGAGTAGATTGCAGATGTGTTGACCAAACCACTAGCTAGAGTAAAGTTTGAGTACTTCAGAGAGAGGCTTGATGTTCTTCAGATTGAAGATACTTCGAGGAAGAAGTGATGGGACACATTTACAGGAACCATTCCAAGCATGGTGATAGGAGGATCCTTACCATGGATGTGGATGTAAGTGTTGTGTGATGAGCATCGATATGATGCTCTAGTTACTGCTTTGGATATACATCAGTTGGATGCTTTGTATGATCAGTTGGATCATGTATGATGACATGCATCAGGATGATGCAGTGAAGATGATTAGGATGATCATGTGTGATGAGTATCAGGATGATGCTTTGGATGATATGCATCAGGACAATGCAGTGACGATGATCATGTGTGATGAGTATCAGGATGATGCTCTGGATGATATGCATCAGGACGATTCTATGATGATGATCAAGAAGATCATATGTGATGATATGTATCAGGTGGATGCATTGCATGATCAGTTGGATCATGTGTGATGAGTTCCAAAGACACAGATGCACATGAGCCATTCTCACATGGTGGTAGGTGTGTCCTCCCATGGTACAGATATAAGGGCTAGGGCCATTCCGACATGGTTGAAGTGTGTCTTCCCATGGTCCTTGATGTAAGAGCTGTGCCATTCGAGCATGGTTGAAGTGTGTCTTCCCATGGTTGCGATATAAGTGATGTGCCATTCGAGCATGGTTGAAGTGTGTATTCCCATGGCTACGATATAAGTGATGTGCCATTCCTAGCATGGTTGAAGTGTGTCTTCCCATGGCTATGGATATAAGTGCGATGCCATTCTCGCATGGTTGAAGTGTGTCTTCCCATGGCGTAGATATAAGTCGCGGAGCCTTTAACGGATGGTTGAAGTGTGTCTTCCCATGCCGGTGAATGTAAGTGCTGTGTGATGTGCATTTGGGATGTGCTTCATGGATGATGAGATGACATGATCAATATGATCATGAGTATCAAGATGATAATCTGTGGCCGTGGACAGGTTATGCAATTGCATGTCAAAGATACTGGGAGATCCAATAGGTTGAGTTGTGTGTTCGTAATCAGTCCTGCGATGCTATTTCAAGGTTTTGTGGTGGTCACATATAATATTTCCCTAGAAGATCTGATAGGTTGAGTAGTAAGCTCGTAATTAGTCTTGGGATGCTCTTTCAAGGTTTTGTGACGCACATAATAAGTCCTGAGGATTCCACAGTATGGCTAGTGTTGATGAAGACCTACAGGTGGTGGGCCTACATCGAACATGAAAAAGGGTTGGCTCTGTAGAACTTCTTATGACGAGAAGAATTAAGAGATAGCACCAGTGATCGAGATGACCAATACAACAGCAGTGATGATGATGCTTCGTGATCCAGTGACGATGATCCAGCTCCAGAATTGAAAACTTGTGCCTATGTGTATTGATGACTTATGTCTAGAGAATACCTTCCTAGTTAAAAGGGAGTGTTGATGTATTTGTAACTTCAGAAGATATTCTTCTATGTATTACATTTCTACTTTATTGTATCCCCAACAGAGATGTATTATTCCTCCGATTGGAAGTGTCGTCATGTGTACTTTCATGTGTCGCAAGTTATATTGTAAGTGTTGTAACTTATACTTGATGGGTTATTAGACCCTCTATGAGTCATGTGGGTCAAAGGGTTATTAGACCACCCTAGAGGGGTCGTCCCAGTCAGCATTATGTTAAGTGGTTAAGTTGAGGCTAACCTAGTTGAGTAAAGGTCAAGTCAAGTTAGTGTATAAATAGAGAGTGTGTCTCTCTCATTTTATACATTCTATTGTTCGCTCACTTTGTATTAGTGAGAGAGAGGAGGAGTGCGCACAAGTGGATGAGGAGCATGCTGCTGAAGATGTCTATTTCTTGGGTTTGATCATGGTGATCCTTGTATTGATGATTATTCTATCTCTGAGGAATTTACGGGGTTTTTTACCTTCTTGGTTTTCCTCGGTGAAATGTTTTGTGTCTCTTGTCTCTTGTCTCTTATGCTTGATATGTTGTACATGTTGTTCTTTTAGTTAAGATCCTAGATCAGAATGTATTAAATTCTGAAAAACTAACAGAAAGTAGTGCATAAGACCCAAGTCTTTCATTTCGAACTCAAAAGTGAGCTCCCTCTTGCACCAAGCTATATGTTGTTCCTCTACAGTAAGGAACAAGTTATCAACATAGAGAACCAAGATCAGTGGTTGGTTCTTCACAACCTTGAAGTACAAGTTGGGGTCACCTTCACTTTTGGATAAGCCCATGCTCTGAAGATAGCTATCAATCCTTGAATACCAAACCCTTGGGGCTTGCTTAAGCCCATACAAGGATATATTAAGTTTGCATACATGGGACTCCTTCCCATGAACTACAAACCCCTCAGGTTGATGTTTGTATACTTCTTCCTCAACTTCACCATTGAGAAAGGAAGTCTTCACATCCATCTGGTGAAGTTTCCACCCCATAATTGAAGCAAGGGAAATTATGGCTTGAATAGTAGTGTACCTAGCCACAAGAGCGAATGTCTCACCATAGTCTCTTCCTTCTTTTCATGAGAAACCACGAGCCACAAATATTGCTTTATATTTTTCAATACTGCCATTAGTTGCGTGTTTGATTTTATAAATCCACTTGGAAGTTACCATTGACTTCCCTTCGGGTTTAGGAACCACTTCCCACACATCATTCTTCATGATGGATTTGTATTCTTCCACCATGGAATCTTTCCATACTTGGTGCTTAGTAGCTTCCTCATAGGTGGTGGGTTTTGAATCATTGATGTGACTTATCTGTTCTAAATATACTGAATATATTTCAAGTCTCCTCCGCTCTCTGGATGTGCCCAATGGTGCTCCATGCTTTTCTTCCTCTTGTAGAATGTCTCGACATAAAGAAGATCTCCTCTTAGTAGGAGGTTCATCAAGTGATATTTCTACCAGTTCCATTGGTTCTTCAGGATCAAGCATGTCTAAGGACTCTTCTGGATTTTCCCTCTCAACATCTGAAAGAGGAGAACTAGAAATTGGATCCTCTCTCATGGGAGTCTCATGCTCCTCCATATATGAATCACACTGAAGTTCTTTAGAGCAATTGAGGGTAGCCTCTTCATGAAATGTTACATCTCTACTAACTTCAATGTGCCTTTGACCTGGAACATAGATTCTATAATATTTGGAGGTTTCACTATATCCAAAAGATGTACCTTTCTTTCTGGATGGCTCCATATTTGTCCTCTTCTCTTTTGGCACATGAATGTAGATAGGACAACTAAAAATATTCAAGTGTCCAACATCTAGTTTTTCACCAGTGAAAACTTTTTCAGGAGTCTTTTCCTCCAGGATAGCATGTGAGATTCTATTCTGAATATAAATAGCAGTGCTAGAGGATTCTTCCCATAAGGAAGTGGGTAGACCCTAATCACACATCATAGCTTTTGTAGCCTCACAGATTGTTCTGTTTTTTCTTTCAGCAACCCCATTCCGATGGGGGTTGTAAGGTATAGTCAGTTGTATTTGTATCCCTGCCTCTTGGCATAAGTCATTAAATTCATGAGACTCGAACACTCCTCCATTATCAAATCTCAAAGCATGAATGTGATTTCTATTTTGATTCTCAACAAGTGCTTTAAACTATTGAAACTTGTTGAAAGTTTCACTCCTTTATAAAATAGATCCATGACTTGCGAGAGAAGTCATCTATGAAAAGCACATAATACAGATAACCACTCAAAGATGGTGCATACATGGGACCACATAGATCTAAATGGATCAAGTACAAGATATTTTTAGGTCTTTTAGTACTGTTTAGAAATCTTTTCTTGATATTCTTACCAAGAGCACAACCCTTACAAATAACATCATGCTCAAATTGAAATGCAAGCATACCTTTTACCATCTTCTGTGAGCTCGGTAGCGCTTTGAAATGAAGATGACCAAGCCTCTTATACCATAGTTCACAAGGAATGACGGTGTCATGGATCATGGATTTAATGAACTTTCCGGGAACTTTGTAGAGACCTTCCTCTCTAACTCCAATCACAACTACATAATTCAAGTTTGGATTCTTAGGCCATAAGAACGCTTTGTTGTCCATAAATATTACTCTGAAACCTTTATCTTCTAGAATTGAAACATACATGAGGTTTTTCTTTAGGCCGGGAAAATACATAATATCATCAACATGGATTACATCACCTGAATTAAACTGAAAGGAAGTGGATCTGACTCCTTATATCAAATAGGTGGTATTATCTCCAAGCTCCACCTGACATGAGAACTTATTTTCCTTCAGATATGAGATAGTGATCCTAAATCTAGTCATGTGCTTGGATGCACCACTATCCACCAGCCATGTCTCAGCACTAGTGGTAATGGATCCAAATAGGGTTGAGACAAGATAGTATTCCTTCCTTGTCTCCTGATCATCGGAAGAATTATTTATTATAGGTTCATCTTTTGTAGTAGTATAAGCATTAAACCAACCCTTGAATTGTCCTCTTTTCTTTGCACAACATTCTCTTTCAAAGTGACCCTTCTTATTGGAATTGAAACATTTAACTTTAGAATTATCAAATTTATTGATGTAATCATTTTTATTTTGATGAGAAAACTTCTTGTGAGGAAAGGATTTATTTCCTCTATTCATTCTTGTTGCAAGAGCAAGGTTATCTTCTTTGGAGGAAGTATATTTTCTCTAGATTCGCCCTTCTTCATGTAGAAATCATGCCAGTATTTCAAATTTTGGTTGCACTTATCGACCATTTACTGCAACCAAAAAATATCTCCCATGGAGATGGAAGACCATTGACATCAGTCTGTATGAGATCATCATCATCAACAATCACACCAATGCTCATGAGTTGATCTCTTACTTGAGAGATCTTCGTGAAGAAGGAAGCAACAACTTTGTCCTTCTCCATCTTCATATTTCGAAGCTTATTATTCAAGTCTCTCTTGTGACTGGGAGCCTTCTTCTCATAAAGCGTTTTCAAGGTTTTGAAGCACTCCTTTGCAGTCTTCAATGGATTAATTGTTGGCATCAAATTGTATTTCATGGAATCATAAATGATTCTCTTTTCCTTGGCTCGATTCTTCTTGAAATTAGTGCACCCTACATTAGTAGTAGGCTCTTCAAGAACGCTGGATAAATATCAATCTAGATCATGCTCTTCCAGGATATTCATAATCCTGGCCTTCCAAGTATTGAAGTTCGAAGTTCCTTCAAGTCGGTCTTTTGGTCTTACTGAGATTGAAGCCATTATTCTTCAAGTGTTATGCTCAACTTTTTCCACTCATTATCAACGTAGGCTCAAGCTTGACTACAAAATTTAGCTCATTCACGCCTTGAGCTCTAATACCATGTTAATTTTTTTCATCTTTAATTCAAAATTGCAGTAGTACTTGAAATCAATGAACAATCATAAACATAAGCATTCACATACGACACATAAATTTACCCCAAGGAAACCCTCTAGTATTTGAGGGAGAAAAACCCGACAAAATTTTCCTTAGAATATTGGTATATAACAAAGAATGTCTTTACAATGAGCATTTTACATCAAGCACCCTTGGTGCATTATTAGAGATAAATACCAAGCACCCCTCATGCAATATTATAGCAAGAGAGAAGATGGAAGAATACAACTTTGAATAATACCCTGCACAAAGAAAAGAGCATTGCCTTCAAGAGAGAAGAGAATTCGCTTCACATTGAATTCATCAATATTGTATAGTATATATATATATATACATACATTCTTCTCATGCTTTGGATTCTATTTTTATTGTCTGACTTCAGGATGAACTCGCCCTCCATCTAGATGCTAGGGCACTTAGTTAGGAGGCTAACTCATGTGTCATCATGCAAGTGTCGTAACTTAAATGTTGTAACTCAAGTGTCGCAACTCGAGTGTCATAACTCAAGTGTTGTCTTTTAGTTCAAGTTAAGTGTCATATTTTAGTTTAACTCAAGTGTTGAGATGCAAAACACTTTAGTTAACTATATATTCTTTATTAACACTTAGCTAAGTTTTTTAACTGAAGTTCTTCTTGATAACATCACTGAAGTGAACAATTCGAATTCTCCTCTAATTAACTGAAGTCTTTCTTGTTAACATCACTGAATTTAATCAATTCGAGTTCTCTCTGATCTTATCACATCTTATCTTTATCTCTTGTCTTATTTTCATGGTCCACATGTGCTAACTTTAATTTATCTATCATATCAAATATACTAAGGATATTTTTCCAATGATGTGATCATCTTGATCTACTATCATTCCAAGTGGTCATATGCTAAAGTAATTCACTCTAGAGGTGGCCAGTATCTAGAGGGGACTTAATATCTCAACCATGGTTACTAGTACATCACACACCATTCATGCTTCAACATGCAAAGCATTACCTCAACACATGAGGCACCGCCTCAACATAAGAGGATCTGTCTTGACATACGATACCTTATCCTTGCCAAGATAGATTGTACAACATCATCACTTTGTCATACAAAGCACTTGCCTCAACACATGAGGCTTATTCATTCTTGATTCCAACTCAATATTTTTCTCCAAGTTTCCTAAGTCCAACTTAGGATCCTATAAGGCACTACATCGACACACAAGGCTCAATCTTGACACACAAGATTGACTTGGAGAATGACTCATGATGTTGTAACTTTAACATTAGTTTCCCATTGGTGGGATTAGGAAAAACTTGCAGGTGGCACTATAGAATCCCTTTGTGGAGAAATCAATGAGGAGAGGGTTAGTCCACCCTCTAATACCATTAATACCTAGGACTATACTCAGAGAATTCCATAATAAAATGAAATACTTTGCAAAATATAGGTGCAACCATCTATTTTAGATCCTGAACATGTACTAAAAAATTTAATTTAATTATGGTTTACTTCATGATCTCCATCGTGAAGTTGCATTAGTGCATAGCTCTTCTCTTTCATTAGCTTTTCAGCATGCTTTGGTTATTGAAAAGACGTAAGGGAAACACTCGATGCCTTTTTTTCTCCATCTAGATTCCTTGCTTCCTAATATATCTATCGCATGGTTACATCTTCTCCTATGGTTTCCTCAACCCTACCCCCAACTAGTCAATCTTGCACATTCGATAAGTTATCCTCTCATAGCACAACAAAATGTTGTGCATTACAATGCCCACATGCTAACAAAATATTTTTCTTTGACCCTAAAACACATACTTCCCCTCTATATGATGGCGTTGGTGTCGAAAACCCTACTACACCCAATTCATACCTCATTTTGATGACACATCTAGCCCCTCCCACATGTCCCATGCTCTTTACTCAAAATTGACAAATTAAAGATCCTCTCACTAAGCTCATCATGGACAATATTAGCCAAAAAACTTGTTATTTTAAACCCTTATGAAATCAATGGATTTGTTGATAACTCCCCACCCTCATCCATACCATATTGGGTAGGTGAATGAGGGAATTCAGTCCATGTTTGTGACTCAGTAATGTATTATCATCTTTTTCATTGGATGCCATTTTTGAGACACTATGTTGTGCGATGTTACTTCAATAGATTGTGTTGAATTACTACCAGGTATACCTTACCAACATGATTTCTGTAACACATATGATTATCACCACGAACACATACACCCTCACAAAGGATGGCCAACAATTTTCCTTTTATGCATTTATTGCTTCCTCTCTAGAAAATATATCTAGTAATTTAGATATGGTACATCAAGTTTCCATTCATAAATTTTTACATATATGTATTATCTAGGAAGCTAAGTGTAATGTCCCTTTTTTGAATTTTATTAAAATAGTAAAATTTTCACTTTTTCCACTAGTTCGACCCTTAACTAGTTTTGGTCTCCAGGTCTCCAAATGCTCCCAATTTGTTTCAGGAGGTATATGGATGGTATTAGGACTTGATTATTAGGTTCAGGGATGCTTTAGGACCTTCAAAATACTTCTTCAAACCTTCTCAAGATTCTGTTCAAGGTAGGAGTTTTTACTAGCAATTTGGGGGTTCAATTCCCCATGGGCAAGTGCTGAAGATGGATCTCCAAAATCTATTAAACCCTCTCGAATTTCTGGAAAGAGGTAGAGGAAATATAAGGGACAATGTTAAGGTATCATATGCATCACCATTCAGTTTATTAATCCTGCTACAACCCTATTCAAATCAGATAAAAAATACTAGTTTCAACCTTGGGGGAAATGATAGGCAATCTTCTCCAACTGCTATGCAATTGCAAAATATGAATACAAAAGCTTATGCACTGAACATGAAACATGCATAACACATCATTAAAATTCCATACATAATAAATGAATCAATGGTTCACTTATCCATTTGAATTTATCAACATTTCATTGGCATACATCAACCTAGTGGGGAAATGGCACCATTTGTTCATTAATGATCAGATTTACATCATTCCACTTGGATTCTCGACTTGATACAGTACTGAATGTGAATAACATAGCATTTAAATCATATGAAAAAATAAATGGGGCATTAGAATCTCCCCCAAAGAGAACAATATCTCACCCAATGTGCCTCTCCTCAAGGATCATGAATATGACAAGAGAATTGGAAATGGTTGGAGGAATGAGCTGAACTAAGAGTGACCACAAGCTTCCCTGTAGCTTACACTACAAAAAAAGAATCCATTTAATCTCTCATGAAAGTTCCGAATGGCCTTTCCCACTACCAACTAGGATGGGAATCTTTCACCCTCAAAATTGGCTAAGGCAAGTAGAGAATCACTCCACTAGCTTTCTTCACAAATGCAAATTCTGAAAATGATAAAAAGCCACTATCCTTCTTTGTTATTGTATTTTATAAACTTCTAATGTCCTACATGGGTTGAATTCCTTCCAAGAGATTCATGCCAACTCAATTTGGGAAGATATTCCCAAGTATGCCACTTGTCCTTCCAATTCTAGCCCCCTCCTTCTCCAAATTCGAATTGGTGTCTCTTTGGATGCACTAACTCCCTTGAGCACCATCTTGGAGGATATTTTTAGCCCTAACATGTCATATATGTCAGATGTCAACATTCAGGTCTGATTTGTGTCATAGGTATCATAGCATCCTCATCATTGTTTTCATAAAGCTAGGGAATCTAGTCCAAGTGTCCCACTACTTCCAAAATGTCTCTTCCTCTTCCATGGGAGTTACTCTTCCACTCAAATTCGACCTTAATTGATTCATGCCAAGTATATTTACCTTCCAACTCATCCCAAGAATGTTGGGCTTCTTATGGATTCGAAATGACAAGAGAAGGATGCCATGTGGCATAGAAAATCTAGCTTGTGTAGGTCCCACATCCTCCATGTGTCTTCAAGATCAATTGCCACTTTGATTTTCCCTTTTATTTATTTATTTATCTCTTTTATTAAATATTTATGCCATTCTAATGTCCAAACATGATTTATTAACCCCCTTATTTCAAATCCCAAAGCTTTCCACCCCCAACCTAGGGAACCAGTAATTTTCCTCGATGACGGTTCACTTGGATGGGTATATTACAAACTTTGAATTGGGAATTTCTCTTAATGTGACCCACCTTGTCCATTTGGATCTGATTTCACATTATTAGTAACTTGGACTTCATTCTTGGCAATTATTTGACCCTTAGCATCAATTTGACAAACTATCATGAGTATGGCCAAGGGGCTTAGGCCATTGTGACCCAATGCAAATTTTTGGGACATGACACTACGTCTGATCAACCCTCTCCCCCCACAAACATCAATGGATCCCCTTCTTTCTAACTATCAAGGTGTTTTTACTGATCCTACCACTTTGAGACCCTCATGACATATCGAGCATAGCATTGACCTTGTGCCTGATATCCTCGTTCCCAATATCCAACCCTATAATTTAACCCCTACTGACATATTTGAGATTACTAAACAAATTCAAGAACTATTGCAAGTAGGAAATATTTTCCCCAACTCCACACCTTTTGGTTTGCATGCATTTATTATCCCTAAGAAGGAAATCCATGTATTACTGTTAGTCAATGACTACAGATCTCTCAACAAGGAGACCATCAAGAATAAATACCCATTTCCTTGTATCATGGATTTGTTCGAACATTCCTCCATATTCATCATATGTTGGATACTTCACATGCCAATCAAATGTTGGAAGAACTCAACAAAAAAACTGTGTTTGGCCAGAACTTTGTTTCTATGAGATATCAATTTTGGGATTATATGTGTATTGTTGTAACTGACCAATTTCTCATGGTATTGAATAGTCCACTTAGCACTCATTGGATAAGGTGATTCTCACATGGGTGAAGTGTTAGAAAAACAGGATCACAGAGCAATAACAATAAACACGATGATAATATAAAACACATAAATGTAATACAAGAAAGACACCAATATACATGGTTCACCCAATTTGGGCTATGTCCACAGAGAAATTGCCAGTCCTTTTATAAATCTATCCAACAAATGAAGGTATACAACCCGCAGCACATCCACTACAATTTCCTATCTTCAATCTTTCATAGTCTCTCTTACACAATCATATATATCTTTACCATACTACAACTCACATTTGCATTACAATGCCTTCCTTTTAAAGAGCGATTACCATGGGAAAATACCGCAGGATATCCAATACCATGGGCCCGTAAATCACCCATTATTGACCAAGTCATGACTATGAAATTACAACATTTTACAAGGCATTTTTTCTGAATTTTTTTCTACAGGGCGTTGCCTTTGAAGCCTCGCTAGGGGAGGCTCCCAAAATTTAGTCACCCACCCCCCCTGGACCCCCCATGGTGACTATAGTGGGGGGAAATCCCCCCCACACCCCATCGTCATGGGATGGGATCCATACACGGATGAAACATGATCTTTGAATCAGGAAGATCAAGCTCCACAACCAACAATATCCCACTTGCAGATTGATCATTGAAACTCCATCACTGCTACACTTGCTAGACTATGCTCTAAACCTTGGACCTGAAAAATTTCTCTTATTCACCTTCATGCTTGAAGGCAAACTGAAACTGAGTAGGAAATCAGTTTCTCTCTAGTTACCACCTTTGTCAACATGTCTGTAGGATTCTGGTTAGTATGTATCTTTTCCAAATTCAACAGTCCATCTTCCAAAACATACCTTATAAAATGGTATTCGAGATGTATATGTTTACTCTTAGAATGGAAGGCTAAGTTCTTTGCAAGATGAATGGCACTCTGTATGTCACTGTACAACCTTCTATTCTCTTGCTTCTTACCCCAATTCCTCCATGAACTTTTGTAACCAAATCATCTCCTTACTATCCTTTGTAGCAGCAACATACTTTGCTTTCGTTGTTTAAAGTGCAAAAACCTTTTGCAATTTTGAAATCCAACTTAACATTGTTTCACCTATAGTAAAAACATACCATGTGGTGCTCCTCCTGCTATCTTTATCACCCGACATATCTGCATCAACATATCCCTGTAGAATAGTGTATGAACCTCCAAACCATAATTCATGAGTGGTAGTACCTCGCAAATACCTGATAATCCACTGTACTTCCTTCCAATGTTATTTATCTAGATTGTTCATATACCTGCTCACAAAATCCCACTGCTTGTGCACACCATGGCATACATCAAGCTACCAATTGTTGATGAATAAGGCACCCTAGAAATGTAGTCTATCGTTTCCTGTGTCTTGGGACACATATCCTTACTTAGTTTTAAATGGTTGTCCAAAGGTGTACTAAATTGTTTCACATTTTTCTATTCTAAACCTCTCCAATCACCTTTTCTATGTACTCACCCTGAGACAATGTCAATTTGTGATTTTTCTTGTCTCTTTTCATTCTCATACCAAGGATTTTCTTTGCAAAACGTAAATGCTTCATCGCAAATGAATTAGCTAACTTCCTTTTGAGCACATTTATATCCTGCATGTTTGACCTGCAACAAGCATGTCATCCACATACAATAACAAGATAGTATATCTTTCATTATATATGTTCTTGAAATAAACACAGTGGTCAGAATGACATCTAATATAAACCCTATTCTATCATAAATATGTCAAATTTTAAATACCATTGCCTTGGAGCTTTCTTCAGGCCATGCAAGCTCTTCTTCAATATACATACTAAATTCACTTTCCCTTTGACCTCATACCCCTATGGTTGTTGCATATAAATCTCTTCCTCCAAATCCCAATGGAGAAAGGTTATTTTCACATCTAATTGTTCAAGATGCAAATATTCCACTGCCACTAGACTTAAAATACTTCTAATTGGAGTCATTTTAGCAACAAGAGAAAATATTTCATCAGAATCTATACCTTTCTTCCATGCAAACCCATTTACAAAAAGTATGGCCTTGTACTACTTCTTGCATCCATCTTCTTCCTTCAACCTATAAACCCATTTATTCTACAATGCTCTTTTACCTTCAGGAAATTGAACCAAATCCCAAGTCTGGTTTCTTATCGATGAGTCCATTTCCTCATTCATGCCTTGCTCCCATTTCTTTCTATTTTCCACCTGCATTGCTTATTCATAACATTCTAGTTCACCAGAGTCAGTCATCAATAAATACTACATTGAAGGAGAGTATCGTTCATGGGGTCTACTTGAATTGGTAGACATTCTAATACTTGCAGGAGTTTGAGGTATCTGTTGCTGTTCTTGATTTTTTGACACCTTTGGAACTTCATTTTCTTTTATTTCATCAAGAACTGTGTACTTTTGTGTTTTCCTTTTTCCGTTTCTTTCCCTGCTACCGATCTTTATATATGACCTTTTCATTGAGCACCCACATCTCTAATCCTAATGATTTTATTATTTTCATAATCCCATAAGCGATAACGAAAATCATCAACCCCATACCCAATAAAGGTACACTTCTTGGATTTATCCTCAAGCTTTGTTCTATTTTATTTATCAATATGGACAAAATGCTTCACAGCCAAAAGTTCTCAGAAATGAGTAGTTTACCTTTTTACCTGTCCATGTCTCCTCTGGAATACCACCATCCAAAGTGCTTGAAGGCCCTCTCTTTATTAAGTAAATAGTAGTATCTACATTCTGCCCAAAACTGTAAAGGCAACCTTGCATGCAATCTCATACACCTTGCACGCTCCATGATTGTCCTATTTTATCCTTTATCTGACAAAACATTTTCTTGTGGTGTTCCTAGGACTATCTTCTCTCTACGATATCCCATGGTATGAACATTAAATATCAAAATCCTTACTGTAGTATTCACCTCCATTATAGATCTGAGACATTTCAACCTTTTTCTTGTTTCATTCTCAACCAAAGCTTTCCACTTCTTAAAAGTAGCAAATACATCATTATTTCTGTCTAATGCAATAAACCCAAGTTTTTCTAGTTTCATCATCAATAAAAGTAACATAACAACGAGAGCCACCAAGAGATTGTACTTGAGCCGGTCCCCATACATATGTATGCACATGCTCTAAGTTTTCACTCTTCCTCTGTTTCCCAACCCTGATAAATCTGACTCTCTTTTGTTTTCCATAAACACAACTCTCACAGAATTCCAAACTTACCTGCTTCAGATCTGGAAACAACTTCCTTAAGTAGAGAATTTGCAATCCCCTTTCTCACTCATGTGGCCAAGCCTATTGATTACATAATGTTGTATATGTTCCTGTGGAAGATAAAGAGATAGAACGGTCAGTATTATGAGGACATAAATACAATGTACCTATCGTGTCTCCTTTTTCTATCACCATCGATCCTTTAGTGATCTTCAATCACGTTTACCCAAACATAGATAAACAACCACCATATTCCCAACTTACCTATTGAGTATCAAATTTAGTTTTCATAGAAGTAATATTCCTTACATCTTTTTAACAACCATTCACCTCCATTCTTTAACTTTATCTATACCTTACCTGTCCCAACAATTTTACATGGTTCATCATCACCCAATAAAACATGTCCCAAAATCACCTGGAACATAATCATGAAGGAACTTCCTATGGGGTGTAGCATGACATTAATTCCCGGAATCTAATGCAAAGTAATCACTAGTACTATCTAATGCAAGAATCAAAGCATCTTGTAACACATCACTTGCTACATTTGCTTCGTGAGTAGTCTCCAGATGTCCATCTCCTTTCTTCTTTAGAGATCTGTAGTCTTTATTCAGTTTTATTTTCTTTCCATGGTTCCAACACTCTATCTTTCCCAATCTAGAATTGGATATGCCCTTCCTGGACTTGATACGATTACCTGGGCTCTTTCTCCTCTCTCCCTTTGTCTTCCCCTACTCTCCATGGTCAATGCATTACCAAATATCTCAATTATGCTTTTCCTTCACATTTCCTCGCTAAGAATAACACCAACAACATTATCAAATTTCAAAGTGTTTGAACGAGAGATAGAGTTAATTACAACTATGACCAAGTTGTTCCATCTTTCGGGCAATGAGAACAAGATTAGAAGAGCCTAACCTCATCTTCAAAGTTCACTTTTACAGAACTTAGCTGATTTGTAATTGTATTAAATTCATTTAAATGATCAGCAATAGACCCCGCCTTTTGACATATTCATATTAAATAAACGCTTCATTAGAAATAACGTGTTGGAGGCTGAGCAATTTTTCATATAGTTTAACCAATGTGCTCATAATACCCTCCGTTGTATTTTCTTTTGAGATATTGAAAGCCGCCGAAAAAAGCCAAGCACATCCATATTGTTCCCAATTCCTTTCTGTCAAGAACCTACCATTCTTCGTCCTTCATAGTAATTGGTTATTTTTTTTCCTCCCAATGGTAGGAATATATCCTTCTGATACAGATAGTCCTCCATTTGCATCTTCCATACCTGGTAGTTTTGGCCATTAAATTTCTTGACCTTAAACTTTCCGTCTTCTGCCATTGGTCCCCACTCGAACAAGGAACCCTTCTTCCTTGCGAGTTTATCTGCCAAATAGACCTTTGGATTTGACAACCAATTGTTATTAAAACAGGATCACAGAGCAATAAAAATAAACAAGATGCAAATATGAAACACATAAACAAAATACAAGAAATAAACCAATATATGTGGTTCACCCAATCTGGGCTACGTCTACGGAGAAATTAGTGGTCATTTTGTTAATCTATCCAACAAATGAAGGGATACAACCCGCATCACATCCGCTGCAATTTCCTCTTCACTCCCTCATAGTCTCTCTTACACAATCATAGAGATATTTACAATACTACAACACACAACCATATTACAATGCCTTATTTTTAAAGAGTGATTACCATGGGACAAATACCATGGGATACCCAATACCATGGGCCCGTAAATCACCCATTATTGACCAAGTCATGGCTATGAAATTACAACATTTTACAAATATTTTTTTCCGAAATTTTTGTTAGGGGGCCTCTACCCTCGAACCCCTTCCAGGGGGGCTCCCAAAATGTAGTCTCACTGCCCCCCTGGACCCCCCCATGGTGACTGTAATGGGAGGGAAAGTACCCCCACACACCCCATCATCATGGTTTGGGATCTAGACACGGCTGAAACACAATATCCGAATCAAGAAGATCCGGCTCCACAACCAACATGAAGAAGTGGGGATGAGACTATTGAATGATTTACATAGCATCAATCATCACCTCTAGGGGTTGCACCTAGTAACTAGGATTTCTCGGGAGGTCACCTATCCCAAGATTCCTCTGGTTCAAGCACATTTAACTATTTTGTTTTCCCCCACAAAATCAATCCCACTTAGCTTGCTACCCCCATTTTCAAAACCTTAGCAAGTATCTTCTGAACTATTCAGTTAGAGATCCCTTGACTCTTTTATTTAAGTATGAGGGGTTTTTGCAATCCAACATATGTTTCTAGATAGATATTTTTAAATTATGTAGAAGGAATTCAACTAGAATCCTATAATTTCAAGACCCCGTAGATTGACACTTACCCCACATCACAGTTGAACTTAAAATTTTTTCTAGGTGGTGTCAACTTTATTGGAAGTTCATTTATTATGTTTTCCAAGATAGCACGTCCTCTCCATGTTCTCTCTAATCAACATCTTTTTTATTGGACCTTTGGCACATAAGCTATATTTTATCACCTCAAGTGTCTCTTATGTTTTGCACCCATCCTTAGACTCCTTGACTTCCAATAGTCCATTAAGATAGAGTGTGATGTTTGAAATTACACTCTTGGGGCCATTCTAAAAAAGGAAGGCCATCTTGTAATGCATCATTTGGAAGCCTTAGCATTAGCCAAACTGAAGTACAACATATATGACAAGGAAGTTTATGCATTGGTTTAGATTTTAAGGAAACAGTTTCATTATTCATTGGGTAAAGAAGTTGTTCTTCATGGAGATCACCTTTTGTTGGTCTTTCTAAATTCACAATCTAAGCTTCAGGAAGAGCACTATATCAAATGGTTTTCCTATATACAATGGTTTAATCTAGTGCTCAAATACAAGAATGGGTCACACAATCATATAGTGGATTTGTTGAGTCGTCCACCTATCCCAATATTCCAACTTTTGGAGGTGAGAGTGCCCACTTTTGATGACTCAAAACAACAATATGTGGTTGATCAGGTGTTTGGTTTAATTGCACATGCCTTACATCACTCTACAATAGTGAACTTGACACCATTTCTAGATTACACATTTGAAATGGTTGGCTAAACTACTTGCAATATATTTTTTTAGTTATTACTGAGTCCCATTTGTTATTAATCAAGGAAGTATTTTATTCTCTCTATGGGGAATACTTCGACGTCTAAAAGACTATATTGCATTTACAGAAACACATTTGTTGGCCTTATATGTTCCAATAAGATAGTGGCTTTGTGAGGTATTGTTCCTTATGCATCCATAATAATCTTACCAATCACAAGCTTGGATTGTTTCAATAACTTCAACATCCTACTCGTCATTGGGAGAGTGTTTCTATGAATTTTATTTATTTTTTCCAATGACCCTAAAAAAAATTTATTGTGTTTTTTTTTGTCTTGTGTTGTTTGCAAATATGGCCTTATTTATTCCATATAATAATTAAATTACTACATAATAAACAATAAAGTTGTTTTTCCACCATGTTTGGACAAATTTGGTCCTTCCTCGAATTATCACTTTTGATAGAGATGCTCAATTCATTAGCCATTTTGGAAGGATCTTTGTACAATTTTTGAGTGTAAGATGTAATTCTCTACCATTTTCCATCCCCAAACCAATGACCAAGCCAAGTTGATCAATCATATATTTGTCCAATTGGTCAGAGAAACCTATTCCAAAAACAAGAAGTTGCATTACACATAGTAAACCATTGTTATAACATAGTAGTGTATGTTTCCATGGGATATTCTCATTTTGAAGTGTTTTATGGGTACCAACCAACCACCCCTTTTGACTTCCCAACCACTACACTATATCCTACTTTATAGTAATCCTTGAAGTAGGTCCCTTCATTTTGAAAGGTTTGTTCCATATTCATCTCCATGTATGTAGAGCCCTTCAAAGTAACCGAACACCGACCATTCAATCGCTTCATTTTTTAAATATTTATCCCATCATTGTAACATGGTAGTAATATTTGTCACATCGTAGTAACAACTCAATTCCTAGAATCAAGCTACCTCATGTTTGAGTCCCATATTCATTTCCAAGTATGTAGTTATCTTCATAGTAACCAAACATACATCAAGATGTTGCTTGATAGCCATCATATCCTTACATCTTTCCAAGATGGTGATAAGGTATACCTATATCTTCATAAACAATTCTTTAAGGGGGATAAATATCTTAATCTTGATCCACTCCTTTATGGCCCATATTAGATTCTATAGTAGGTTGGTGAAGATTCCTTCAAACTAGAGATTTCACCGTTATTGGGTATTCATCTAGCAGTCAATGTCTCCAAGATCAAATTGTATGATCCTTCCCCATTGATGAAGATATCTCCATATCTCATCTAGTGGGAAATATTCCAAATTTTCATCCCCCATTAGAAAAAGGATACCTTGCTGGAGGTGCACTACCAATCCACTCATTGTGGCATTACAACTACATACCTCATGGACAACAACAGTAAACTACCTACCGAATCTAAATGGTTTTTGCAAGATGATTTTTTTCTTGTTTCCTTTTCCTTGGTTTGCAAGTGGGGACACTTGCATCTTCAAATAGGGAAGAAATGCTTTAGATTCCAAGAGAGAGAGAGAAGTTGGAGGATAGTAGTGCTATAGCACAATAGTGCATTCAAGAAGTAGTTATTTTTTATTATTAAAATAAAGGGAATGACACCATAAAATTAACTAACCCATTTGGATTTTCCTATAAAAGAAGGTTATTGCTATGTATTAAACATGTTTTTGAGTTAATAAAGTACTCAATTCTGCACTCTTCTTTTGTTTACATATCATGAGAAGTATAGACCATTTTCAAGAAATATATCTCCTTGGACACCTTCCCAAGCCCCTTAGTGGTCTAAGTATTGACCCCTTAAAGAGGATCTCTATAAAATATTGAATCTAACTAGACTTGAAACGTCAAGAAATATATCTCCTTCGCTTCCTTCACAAGCCCTTAATTGTGTAAGTAAGGGAGGCTCTTGATAAAAGCTTGAATTTAGGTATACTTCACATAATTACATGTTTACCCTACTCTTATTCCAGTAGTGCTTCATGCTACCAATAAATATGTGGAGGGATATGGAATTACTAGGTGGTGGACAATAGCAGTTGATCTCATTGTTCACTACTGTCCCTGTTGCACTACGATTTTTGTCATTGACTTATGGGTTTTTTATAGTCTTCATTTTTCATATGTTTACAATAGAGATTGAAAAATGATTGTTTAGGCCTTGATTTCCTTTGAAAATAACGATGTTGTAGAGGTGATGGGGTCTCCTAATGGTGGTGGCATGATGAAATTGGATGCATTAAAGAGGAGGGTGATTCCTAATTTGTGCATTCATGATGGTTGGACCTTGGTACCCAAGGATTTGAATCAATGTACTGGAGAACAAAGAGCATAAAATTCTACATAAGAGTGGTTGTAATACCTATTGTACTTAACCAGTGGAAACAATAAATTATGAGAAATATTAGAAGAGATATAATCTATAGAAAGTAAAATAGGAGAAACAAGAGTATTGAACATGTAGAATATTAACCCTTATATTGATAATTCTAGAAAAAGAGTAATATTGACGGGACTTTTTGGGTGGAAAAACTCCAAATTAGAAGAGCTTTGATACAGTGTGTTTTAACTCAAATTGTCACTTTGAGCGCCATTTCGAGTCTTCATGTCCCATCACCATGAAAAACATAATGGTTGTAGCTCCTAAGAAGTGTTGAGAGCTACATTCACCATGCTGGTCTGCTCCCTAGTCTAACTTGGAGACAAATCCAACCCATGATAGTCGAATTCCACCTCATCAAGCCTACTTTACCCATATTTTTGTGCCCTGCTAATGGTGTAAGCCACCGAAATACAACATTTTTGTGCTTTGCATGGCTGCAAGGGCGTGGAAATATCAACATTTTTGCACCACTACTCAATCCAGAGGGCGTGAAAATCCCTCAACAACCATGTTGATTGAATTTTGGATTTTGATTTCAGAGAGATATTGTTGGGATTGGGATTCCCTTCGAATATTACCTCACTCTCCAAAAATAGGTGATGGTGGAAAAATAGGCCAATAAATTATGGAATAAATGTTAAATGCTCCAAAATGAAGTAGCATTAGGTTCTAGTTGGACTTGGGGGCGCATCAGTGGACATGTGGGGTCCACATGAGAGAATATTCCTCCTTTAAAAATGGATCCATCCCCAAATTCGAGTTGGAAGGGGAGAGGTAACATTCATGGAGGAAGGGGAAGAGTCATAGGGATAAAAACAGGCAATGAGGGTGGAAACGCAAAGGTGGGTTACACTTTGGTGAGAATCGGGCGCCGAAGAGACATAGCGGAAGTTATTCGGCTGAATAAATTTAATTACTCAGCTGAATAAATTCAGTTATTCGGCCGAATAATTTAGTTATTTGGCCGAATAAGTTATACTTTATTCGGCCAAATAACATTTAACATGCCACCATTAGACCTAACGGTGGCCTCGATTTGTGTGCGAGGTTTTAGCCGGACGGAGAACATGCACGGCATTGTCTAATTATTCGGCTGAATAGTTATTCGGCCGAATAATTATTCGGCCGAATAAGTATTCAGTCGAATAATTATTCGGCCGGATAATTATTCTGCATAAAAGCTCGGCTGTGGCCATTCTTTGTCATTTTCAGCAGGATTTCATGGACCCCTTTGAGAGCCATTGCCAGTCCCGCCTCCACGCCACCCATCTCGCCACTGTTCCATCAACCCACTCATCTAGCCACTAGTCCATCTACCTGGTTGTCGGTGAACTCTGCCAGCCGCTTTCCCACTCTCTACATCTCACTTCTCCGCCACCCTCTGCGTCACGTTTTGCTCATTTTTTCTGCTTTTGGTTGTGGCGGAGATGTACAATCATCAGTTGGTCACTACTCAGTTGGATGTGTCAACGTCTGTTGGTGGAGTGTGAATCCGCCACCTTCTGCCTCTCCCATCTGCTTGTCCCCTGCGTCCGTCACGGCTGAGTTGTATAGCCATTGGTTCGTAGCTCGTTTAGACGTATGGACGCTTGTTGTTGTAGTGTGCGTCTGGACGTCTGTCAGTTTAGTGTGCGGCTAGACTTCTGTTGGTGGATCTTTGTTGTTGGAGTGTTCGCCTGGTGGTGGACGATCATATTTTTGGAGAGTTTATGTTGGTGGAGGATCGTTTTGGTGTTCGTTTCGTTGGTGGACGTTTGCATAAGAGTGGGATATTATCGCTATGGACCTGTCATCGCGGGGTTGTCTGCAAAGGTAAGTTTTTTTTGTTTATTTATGTTTTTATTTTTATTTTTTAATTTCTTATATTAATGTTTAATTGTTATTGCAGGTTTTGTTTTTGTTTTTGTGCTTGGGCTCGTTTTTGCAATTTCGTCTAGGTTCTGTTCGGCTGGGTCAAAGAAGTTAAAATATAAACAGGTAAGCTGAAACTCAATTTTTTTTTAATTTAAGAATTAAGTATTAATTAATTTTTACTTGAATTGTCCCTGTAAATGAACTGTGTCCAATTGGACAGAGTTTATGAACTGTGTCCAATTGAACAGAGTTCATCAACTCTGTCCAATTGGGCAGAGTTCATCAATTTTGTCCAATTGGGTAGAGTTCATGAACTCTGTCCAATTGGGTAGAGTTCATGAACTCTGTCTAATAAAAAAGACAAGAAGACTAGTATAATTTCTCTTAAATGATATCTACCTTATTTCCAGAATCTTTGTACATGAGTAAGCTAAGCTGACCTTACTATTACTAACAAAGAGCATAGATAGTGATACTTATTACTCATAGATAGTATAATCATAGTAACCTAATATGGAAACTGTAACATAAGCAAATAGAGTGGATTAGTATTAAGAGGTTTAACATGAACTCTGTCCAATTCGGCAGATTTCATGAACTCTTCCCAGTTGGGTAGAGTTCATGAACTCTGTCCAATTGGGCAGAGTTCTTAAACTTTGTCCAAATCGTATGTTGAAATGATTTAAATTTAAATATAAAAAGAGAAATATATGGAGTCTTTAGTTAGTTAATCTTGTTAAACTATTGATTTTGCTTATGTGTTTAGAAATGAAAATAAAATTAGTTCTGTAATTGTATTTGTAAATGATATCTCCCCTTTATATATAGGTTTGTCTTTTCGGCTGAACTCTGTCAACATGGACATGGACAGAGTTCATGAACTCTGTCAACATGGACATGGACAAAGTGTATGAATTCTGTCCACATGGATAGAGCTCATGAATTATGTCCTTGGACAAAGTTCATGAACTCTGTCTACATTGACAGAGTTCATAGATCAATATATTAGTTTTATTACAAATTGTGTTAATGTATAGCTACAGATACAACAAAACTTTAGACACGATTAAACTCTACTTTGGATACAACAAAAATTTAAACTTTACTTTAGATACAACTAAACTATAGACATGATTAAACTTTACTTTAGATGTAATAGGAAAGAACAAAAGCCAATTGTATTATGTACCAAACTGAAGACCATTTTGCAACATGGCAAATTTTTGAAACATAGCCAAACTTGTGAAAAATAATACCATGCATTGTTAATATTTTAAGATTATATAGAATAATGAAAATACTTGTAGATATAATTTATGTTTAAATATTATTAAAATAGCAATTAAGTAATTAATTTAAGATTTTAATTAAAAGTTAACATGTTCATGAACTCATTCTTTGATATAAAGAAAGGTAACCCTTCATTTTGTATTTAACTATATTGGTTCTATTCATTTTAAACATAAAAAACACTTAGAAGATTGGCACATTAATTCTTTATTAGTTATACTCATTTTAAGAACTACCAGATGATATTAGGTATATTTAAGTCTTTATTACATAACTTAGTTTCTTTAGCAGCTAGGTTTTAGAATTTCTAGAATTACTATCTAGATGTAACACTAAACTTAGTATTTAACTATATTTGCTCTATTTATTTTAAACATCAAAAACACTTAGAAGATTGGTACATTAATTCCTTATACATCCAACAATATTAGTCATAGTCATTTTAAGAACTATTAGATGATATTAGGTAGATATAGGTTTTTATTACAGAACTTAGCTTTTCTAGAAGCTAGGTTTTAGAATTTGTAGAATTAACATGTAGAATTTGAATATGTAATCAGTTGATATTTGTGTAAGTGTAGACATTATATCAAATGGAAAGAGAGGAGTCTTTGAGGTGAAAGTGTAGGAGGTCTTCACAGTCTTCTGGGGTTGGTGTTACAAGTGATAATCGGAGGTTTTCAGCTTCCCCTCGAGATTCTAGTTTATTGTATAGTTCACATTCAGTGGATCATCGACGAGGCGAAAAGGGGTACAAATGATTCCCTTATATCATCTGTGGGAGAACGTCGATCTCGACCTTCTGTTGGTATATGAATATCGATATTTTAATATGTGTACATACAAATTGATTTTTTGTGTATGCAAAGTTTGTACATGTGTTTAAACGAAACTTTGTTTTTATTTGAAGCAGAGCATGGTTCAGAAGATGCTTGTAATTCTACAGAGAGGGAGGCAGAGTGAGAAAGGGAGACGAATGAGGGTGCAGAGCAAGGTTCTCAAGAGGCTCATCATTCCACACAAGGTGATGATGGTCGAGCCATGACGCAATATGTTGAATTAACTGAGGGTTGTACACCCATTACAACATATCCATCTGATTTACCTCGGGAGCTTCCATGGGAAAGTGGTGATCATCAAATGACTCTTGAAAGATGTAGATCCCATTACGGCAAGTTGAAAAATGATTTGTCTACTATGGATCTCCCTCTAGAGAGTAAACAAAGTTTGGAGATTGTTTTGTGATCATTGCAAAAATTCATTTAGGCATATGAGAATCTCATACCAACTACAAATGGTTTTGTAGATTTGATGTGAAGACGAAGGGAACAAGTGATGGGTCCAGACAAGTGGGATGTTGTGAAGGAGAGAGTGACGAAAGAACATGCCAAATCAATGCTTAACTTCAAAGAAGGTCTAAAGTGAGAAATGTTGAAAGTGCAATATTTCAAGCATCCTGATCTTGCACATCTACTCTATGATCGGTTTCTCGCAGCCTATGGTCGGTTTCCATGAAACGATGAGGTTTCTCAATATTTTGCTAGATTTTTTTATGCTGAGTTTTTTTTAAATATGAAGCCAGACTATACTGATGTTCATTCAAAATTTTATGGAGTTAGAAAGGGTCGAATATATAATCTAAAAGGTGCTCTTAGAGACCCTACAACTCTTCGACCTCCACCCCAGATATTTCACCAAACCAGGTTGGTGGCATTAATATCAGAGATAGAGCCCACATCTCAACTTGGGACAACTGCAAGAAATTTTGTTGGCGATGGTTTATCCTTAGCATTAGTTGGAGTAGATGTGGGATTGGTTTGAGAAAGGGCTCATTCCACTATTCGTCAAAAGCTTACAAAACGAATGATGAGATAGATGGAATGAGCATTGAAGATCTCAGGGCGTATGCCAAGGTTTGTCGTGACATAGCGGAAAATGTTATATCCAATGACACATTGAGTTTGGGAGAGGTTTATTGATTATGATATGACTTGATCTAAATTTAATCTTTTATTCATTTTGAATTGAATTTTTTGTTACATTATATGAATGATAAATTTTGTTTTTTGATGTAAAATAATGATTACATTATGTAAATGTTTATTGGTTGTAGTTTTCAAGAATGATGAATGAACATTCTTTCCGTATTTCCACTAACGAAAATATAGAGCATATTGGAGAGGTATATTTATTATTTACATATTTATAATTATGTTTGAACTTGATATATATATATATATATATATTGAATTTTAATTTAACTATGCATCTTATTGTTAATTTGACTTATACATACAAGTTTATTTAGATACAAACTTTTTAAATGATTTACCATCTATTGTGAGCTAATGTTTTTAATTTTTTTGTTTTAGTTTTAAGTTAATTGCTTAATTTATTTGGTTTGCATTATGTTTTATTTATTAAAACAATTTAAATTTTAGGGGGGAGAAATAGGTTCTATGCTTAATGCAGCAGATATTGGCATGGAGGTAATTTTGTTCGTGCACTTGAATTGATCTTTGATATAAGTTTAATATTTTAATTTTTATGGATTTAGTTAAAATTTGTTCAAGTAATTTATGAGATTCATAAATTGATTTTATACATGTTGCAACTTGGGTCTTTTAAATCTTTTGAAGGCAAAGGGAAAACTCCTTCGGAGGATGGTGGTGGACAAGAATTTGGAGAATTTGATGTAATTTTGTTAATAATTGAATTGTTTTTTGATATATAAGTTTAATATTTTAATTTTTTGAATTTAGTTTAAATAATTTAAATGATATTCATAATCTGCTTTTATACATGTTGCAGGGTGGGTTGAGTCCAAGGGAGGCCCTAGTGGAGGATAGCATGGTGGACATTTTCTTTTTATAGCATGGTGGACATTTTGTTTTGTTTTGTTGATATGCATAGATTGCAAAGATTTGTTTTGGACATCGAGGAGATTTATTTTTGGACCAGATACATATATGTATATTGAACTCACATGTTCATGAACATTTTTTGAGGATTATATACATGTACTTTGAACTTACATATTATGTATTTGCTTTAAATGATCTACTTATTTTTGTTTATTTAACATATTTGGTGTGATTTAAAGGTTTAGAATATGTATTTGCATGCTTAAATGAATGAATGAATATGTAAGAATGAATGTTAAGGATGTTATAGTCTAGGTGCAATGAATGAATGTTAGGTTTTTATAGGAATTTTAAGAATGAATGAATGTTAAGATTGAATATTAAAAATGATTTATCTTTGAATGTTAGGAAGTTTTGATAGAAAAATGAATGTTAGGTTTAAAGTTCTGGAATGTTAGGAAGTTGTAATTGAAATATGAATGTTAGGAAGTTGAAAAATAAATGTTGGGTTCAAATTTTGATATGTATGTTACCTGAATATGTTAAGAATGAATGTTAACGAAGTTATGATAGGTGCAATGAATGAATGAATGTTAGGTTTTTATATGAATTTTAAGAATAAATGAATGTTAAGATTGAATGTTAAGAACATGATATCTTTGAATATTATGAAGTTTAGGAATGTTAGGAAGTTTTGATTGAAATATGAATGAATTTGTTAAGATTGAATGTTAAGAACATGAACGTTATCTTTGAATGTTAGGAAGCTTATGAATGTTAGAAGTTTTGATAGAAATATGAATGAACTAGGAAGTTTAAAAATGAATGTTAAGAACATGAATCATGAATGTTATCTTTGAATGTTAGGAAGTTAAAAAATGAATGTTAGGTTCAAATTTTGATATGAATGTTAGGAATATGTTAAGAATGAATGTTATGGTAAGAATGGATGCTAAGGAATTTATGATAGGTGTAATGAATGAATGAATGTTAAGAATGAATGTTAAGATTGAATGTCAAGAACATGATTGTTATCTTTGAATGTTAGGAAGTTTAGGAATGTCAAGAAGTTTTGATAGAAATATGAATGTTAGAAAGTTTAAAAATGAATATTATGGTCAAAGTTTAGGAATTTGTTATGAAGTTTTGATTGAAATATGAATGTTAGGAAGTTGAAAAATGAACATTAGGTTCAAATTTTGATATGAATTTTTAATTAATAATTCTTATTTTCAATGTTCAGGTACATTTTATGCGGCTGAAATCATGGAAAATGGAGATTTAACGATTTTTTGTTTTTTAATCATAAGCGAAGATTACAAGATTGTGAAGCTTGTGCTAAATTAGAGTAATGATTTTAGACAACAATTTGATGAATTTTCATCGATTTGTTGCAAATAATCATTCCTCTAATTTAGCATAGGCTTCACAATCCTGGAATCTTTTCTTGTGATTAAAAATCAAATGGTCATTGTCTCCATTTGCCATGATTTCAGTTATGTGAACTTACACAAGTGATATTTTAAAGTAAATATTTGGGGCGGAGAGTGGCGACAGCCACATCCGTTATCTCATCCCCACATCCGTTATCTCATCCCTTAAGTGGTATAGCAGACATATGGAGACCCGAATAAAGTATTTTATACATAATTAAGACAAAAATTTTACACATTGAAGTTTTTATTACCAAATAATTTTTGAATTCATTTCAGCATACTAGAATGCAATCATTTAAACTCTTATATTCCAGTTCCTTTCAAGATAATAGACATATAGAAATAAAAAAAATATTGTACGTGCAACATTTGACAATGACATGGAAAAAACCATTGATCTATTAATTTTTTATATAGTTAAAAACATCGCAATGGAATGCCATCCTCAATTATTCGTTCATGGTCATATTTGGACAGTTTCCATTTTTATTTTTTAATTGTTTTTTCGATGGAACTTGAACCAATTTTATTCGAGATGCACATACTAAATGACTATATTGACAACATATAACATCATGTTCATAATCCTGAAAGTAGACATAATTTTGAATCATATGGGTCTGCTGAAAAAAAACCCTTTAAAATGATGGATCCTCTCTCGTATGTATATCCGTTGTCATTGTAGTCTTCCAATAACTTCATTTTTCCTTCAGTGCATCGCATCAAATAATACTTCACATTTTCGTTGTTGTCTACAGGTGCAATCACAGCAAAAACATTCCCTATGCAAATTACAATTGATGTTAGGATTTTTAAATCAATTAAATTGACTAATATACATGTATAAGGTGATGGAAAAGAATGAACAATCGACAAAAAAGTGGTACTTGATCATTACCTTCTCTAACAAGATCTTAAATTCTGTCACCATCAGATGATATTGCTATTTCTTTTGATTATAATTCTTCTATGCTTGTTAGTGACATTTTTCCTTTAGGATTAATCTCTATGTGTTTCCAATGTTTTACGTAGTTGTTCGTTATGTTTTCACAAACTTCCGTAGATTCAATATTTTCAGGGCAAATATGACAAAAGCATGATTGCTTTCTACTGTCAAATGCATACACATTTTGGAAGGCTTTTGTTTGAATATAGTGAAAATATCTAGTCCCATGTATGGTGCTAGGATCATATGGTATTGATCTATTTATATCTTGGACTCCAACAAGCCAAAAAAACCTAGTACACAAATGACAAATTTTGATGTTAGTACATACTTTTTTTTAAATTGACAATACAATATAAATTAAAACATTTGTGTACATACCTATGCACATCTTTTGATTGTTGATTATAATTATGGTTTAGATGTGATTTACACCATTGGACAACCTCTGCAGCTGAATGGAATCGTGCAGAACTATGGTTCATTTGCCATCTTCGAAGTGCTCTTTTTACGCATGATCCTGCACTATCATATTCACCTTTTCCATGACCAGTTTCAAAGAAATTCCAGCAATGTTTAATGTTCAATTCTTTATGAAGTCGACATAACCAATAAAATGATCGCGAAGATTTAAATTGTCCGGCACATCCATCCGACCATATCCAATGCTCATTGAATTTAACGTTATGTTCCTTTAGTGGATTGTAGAAAATACTTTCAATACAATGCTGAACAAAATGTGTATCGTGTGTACGATCGTCGCTGATATAAAAGTGCTATTCTTTAATCACATCTCGATTGTCACACGTGCTTTCAATGCCATCAACATCCTATTGAGAATGTCTATATAAAACATGGACAAATATCGAAACTTGGTCAAAATGATAGTATGCACTCTGTATCTCTTTTTGTGCAGCAAATGTGTAATTTTCTGCAAAATCAACCACTGACAAAATTGTTCCTGGTGGAAAAATTTCATGAGACTGTTTGAATTGAAGGTCTTGCCATCGTGCTCTATGTGAATGCTTGATGTATTTATAAATTTCACTTTCAAATTTATTGAGAAAATCTGTCACACTTATTTTATCTTCTCACAAATCAATCCTTTCGGAATGTGCATCACTAGTACTTGTCATGTATTCATATCTTCTCCAATCAACGGTGACATTTGATAGCAAGTGATCAGTATCGATAGGATATTTATTGTGGAATAAAACCAAATTTCCACAACGATTACAATGTTTTCCATTGACACATTTCTTATTATAAAATATTTCATCGTGATTTATCTCACATAGGGTTTGAGATATGAATTCACGTATTGTGGGCGGAGGTGGTGAATTTGTCCAAAATATGTTACCAAATTCAAGAAACGTGTCGTAATATAATTGAAATTGCACATGATAACGACAACAACATGTGTCACGGATAGTAATAGGTCTAACATACCATGGTTTTAGTTGCACAAGTGTAATGATTGACACATTAATTCCATGATGATGTTCCTTGAATTTATTGAACAATTGTACTTGTGTCATATCCATTATATGTTTTGGACTGCTTACATATACTTCTCGTGATACTCTTTGTTGTATTACATCTCTTGAATTTGGTGAAACTCGAGCATGTGTCAGCCAATATTCCCGTACAATATCTTTAACACCTGCTCCCATTCTATCTTTGTAAGGTTGTCTACAACTAATTGCCCCGCAAGCAAGTTCATCATTTTCATCTATTTGCATTCTGAATTTGCTATGTTTGTATAATGTATTTCTTGAGGTTCCAACTACTTTTGCTAGCTGTGTTGTCAAACGTTTTTGTTTAGTATTAGTCGAAATAATCGCTGTATAAATTGCTTTTCGTGCAGCATTGATGTCTTTCTTCCTAGATTTTCCAAATTTTTTTATTGCATCACCTATATTTTCTATCACATTATGTTTTAATTTCGACTCTTTGGTCGCCTTGTGAATACCCAATAATGACGTAGCATCTTCTAACTTCTTGGTCACTAATAAATATCTCAAAATTTGTGCTTGTCCTGTTACTGAATAATTCTTTAGAACATCATCATAAATTTTTTGAGTCCGATATCGTGCAGCATGTATGGGTATTTTTTTTCTATATTTGTTGTAATCAACATTTTTTAATGTTTCATCATCAATGGTGGAAGTGCCTATATATCAAGTTAAATTTAATTTAACACGTATTAAAAAATACAATTCATTATAAAAAAAGAATTTGAAAAATACATGATATATACATACCTGGTCCAATTTCTGGTTCTTGAACTTGATTTTCAATATTGACTTCATCGACATTAGTATGTAAATTACTATTTACATCTTCAACAATGGTCTCTTCAACTTCAATTTGTTCTTCTTGTACTCTATTTTCAATTTCCATTTTATCAACATTATCATGTAAATCTGTATTTGTATCTTCAATAATCGTTGCTTGCTTTTCTGCAAGGCTTGCTTTGTTGGCATGATATTTAATTTTTTTTTTCTATTATTATTATCATCAACACATTTACGATCATATTTTTTTGACAGTTTCTCTTACTGCCCATGATTGTTTAATTTATAAATGATAAATTAAAGAATCATCATTTTAGAGAAAAAAAACAAAATGAAGATTTAAAAACAGTTACGAAATTTATAAACACATGAACTGAAATTTACTTCACCTTATCAAAAACTTGTAAGAGTCTTTTGAAGAAAAAGTCATTGGAAACAAATTTCCTTTGAAAAGAACCTTATTTGAATGAAATAAGAACTCCTTGACAATAAATCACCTTTGAAAAAACTCAATGGAAAAGAATAAGAACACTTTCTAAGTAAATCTTCTTTGTAATACCACTGGGAAAAAAAAACTTATTTAAAAAAATACCTAGGAAAAAGATTTCTTTGTAAAAACCCTTGCAAAGAAATAATTTTTTTGCAAAAATAACTTGGGAGAACAATTCTTTGAAAAAAACCATTTTAAAAGAAATAAGGAGGAAAAATACATCTCCTTTGTAAAAATAACTTGAAATAAAATCTTATTTGCAAAAATGCTTTGGAATAAAAACTCTATAAATGCACCATTTGGAAAGAAACATTTTCTGAAAAAACCACTTATAAAATACTTTGTAAAAAAAACGCCTTTTGCAAAAATATCTAGAAAAAAAAAAACTTTGAAAAAACCCATTTCAAAAAATAATTTTCAAATAAATAAGAAGGAAAAATACAACTCCTTTGAAAAAATAACTTGGAATAAAAACTCTTTAAAATCACCATTTTGGAAAGAAACCCATTGCAAAGAAATAAGAAGTGCAAAAAGCTTGGAATAAAAACTCATTTTGCGAAAATGCCTTAGAAAAACATTCTTTCAATGTATTTCTTAGAAAGAAATAAGAAAAAAATACCTTATAAAAAAAACTCCTTTTACAAAAAAAACTCCTGAGAAAATCCCTTCAAAAATATTCTGACCAGAAGTATGCGAAAATAATAATAATAATAATTATTATTATTATTTTTTTCCGGTCGACGAGTTTTTTTTATGTTTGGTTATTCGGCCGAATAAGATTTGCTCTAATTGACGTCATCGTTACGGAAAACAGTTATTTGGCCGAATAATTATTCGGCCGAATAACCTCTGAAACCTGAAAATCTGATTTTTCCTCATAGTTTTCAAGTTTATCCATTTTCAGAAGGTAAAAAGAATCTCTTACACTACAAAGCGACTGCCAGACTTGATACCATTAGTTTCGTTATTGAATCTACTTTCTGAATATATAGATTTTTTTGTGTATAGGTAAGATCTGATATTGCTAATTATTTGTTTTCTTAACAGGTGTCGAGTTTGGTTTCATCTCTTTCAAAATGCGGTAAAATGAAAAATCTATAACTTTAAAAATACACCACCCAAAAAATTGAGAAAACTATAGTTCAGTTAATTGGCGTGTCTACTTCAAAATGGTATTCATAGATTTTTTAGTTTTATATTCAATTGAGAGAAAAGTTTTGCTACAAAACATATGTTGAAAATCGACAAGGTTTCCCCATTGATCGAATTCAAAAAAGTATAATAATTAGTATGTAGATCCATTGGTTACAAATTTATAGTCATGCAGTAGTATATTGTGTGTAGATTGTCGTAGCATATTTATTTTTTGTAAAAAATAAGTTTAACAATGATTTTATGTGTGCGACAAAACATGGCTATTTTGTAGTCCTTTCATTTTATAAGAACACACTATCAAACATTTGCTGAATCAACATATCAAATCTCAATATAAAAAAATGAAAAAAATATGGATAGCAAGCTAACATAATTCTCTAAAAGTTTTTTTTTTAGTGAAAAGTGAAATTCCAAACAAAAATATCACTTTTATTCACCCAAAGTTGGAAAACATGAAAAACTCAGATTTATTTTCTCATGGGACCCCCCAAAATAGACACCCATCTTCATGGATTCACCCATGACAGATTCTATGACAACTATGACAAGCATCATGACACTTATGACAGATTCTATGACACCTATGACACTTATGACAGATTCTATGGAATATATGACAATGTAAGAGATAAAAATAGACCAATAGGGCGCATGAGAGGAGTTACACATTTTCAATGCATCCAAAATATTCCCCAATTCGAATTCATGGAGTTGGATACAAAAGATGAGCCATGTGTCATGTGGGGTCAATGAAGGGTCATAACTCCCACTAATTCGAATTTCATGAGTAATTAGGATAATTTGAGTTCTAAGGAGGTAAAAGAGTCAAATAAAGTTATGAAAATGATGCCAAGTCGAAATGGACCAGCTTTTGGTCATTTTTCATTTGCATCTTTTCAATTTGGGAGAGCTTCAAGCTTGTCCTTGCATGGTGGATGTTCATCCTCCCTGCCTTAGAACCAATTTCGAGGGTGAAAGATTCCCATACAAGTGGGTTGATGGAGATTACATTCAGGCCTTTCAACAGAGCTTCATGTAGATGTTTTGGTGCATGTTCAACCCCCATTTGAGTTCGCATTCATATTCATCCTTTATTCTCTTCTCTCATTCTACTATATTTCTCTCAATGTTCATGTAAAGTGAGATAGCACACTCTTTGTTGCATATAGATAATGGAAGGTTGTTTTTTCGACCTTATGAACTTGTTAATGGACGAATAAATCTGTAATGGATAGATCACGAGATCCATGGCTCGAAATACTAAGCACTTCATGTACTATTTCTCCAAATAACATTGTTATTCAAGCTAGTTTCCTCACTATATTCTCATGGTGATTGTAGCATGTTTTGTATCAGTTTGATATCAGAATTTTATGGAGGTTTTGCATATGATTTAAGATCATTATGGAATTTAAATGGATTTACAAATTATTGTGTTCATACCCCTCAAGTCTTACTATAGTTTGCAACATTAATTCATGCTCACTTGTCCACAATTTTCACATAAATTGTACGCCTTAGAAGTTGTTGTCCTTTGGGAGACATATGCGACCCTAAAACCTGATATAGTGCTGCACACATGTTGTCCTGGATATCCTATAACATAACCAATTCTCAGACTGAATATTAGGGAATTCCATACAGTGTTTGGAAGGAAAAGTAGTGGTAGACCTAGGGGGGATTTTCACTGATCCAATTGGCTAGTTTTGTCCCAAGTCTTCCTTCCTTGAAAATTGTAGACCATGAATGTTTATAAAAGAGGTTTGGGTGTCTAAAGGTTGTATTAGAGTTTCCTATATCCTCCTAAGTCCCTCCATACATAATTAAAAACCATTTTGGATCGTTTGGGACAGTTTGGGTTTTCACTAGTCCAAGGTTTGAAAATTGGCCAAATTGGGTAAACTTTCAAATTAGGGATATTACAGATTTAAAAGAAAACATGATAGATGTGTATGGTGATTCATAGTTGGTCATAAATCAAGTAAATGTATCCTACCAAACTTGACATCCAAGGATGAGAGCATATAGAAATGAAGTCTGGGATGTTCTTTGAAATTTCTTTACGGAGCACCGAATTTTATTAATCCCAAGAGAGCATAATTGCATAGTTGATTCCCTAGCTTCTGCTGCAAGTGTTTTCAATATTCCTATTTACTCAACATGAAAGATGAAATTGAATTTATAAATAGGCCATCTATTCCCGATAACACCAAATATTGGCAAGTATTTGAAGATGACATGCAGATTAAAATATTTCTTGAAATGACTTATGAATTTGCTAATATTTTGATTGATGGAGAAGACCAAAATACACGAGATGATGAGCAGAATGAAAATGCTAGAGATGAAGATCAGAATCAGGAAAAATTTCTAAATGAAATTGGAGGAAAGGAGATAATCCAATTCAAGAACAACTGCATACCCAATGGATTGGTCCCTTTGGAAAATTTGTTTGATAACAATGACATGGAAAAGAATTTCAAGGTATTACCTCATGAAGGTGAAGTGAAAGATTGCAATATTGGAACAGAGCAGGAACCAAAGATGGTGAAATTGTCTAAATCCCTGTCCCAAGAAAAGAGAGATAAGTATGATAAATTAATGAAAACAAATTCAGATGTATTTGCATGGAGTTATGAGGACATGAAAGAGTATGACATAGGTATTATTCAACATGCCATTCCCAACAAATCTAATGAAAAACCACTCATAAAGAAGCTCAGGAGGATAAATCCCATGTTGATGCCTCTCATAGAGAAAGAAGTAAAAAATCTCTTTGATGCAAAAATCATTGTTTCTCTCAGATTCTCTAAATGGGTAGCCAATTTAGTCCCAGATAGGAAGAAGAGTGGAGAAATCAGGTTGTGTGTAGACTTCATAAATATAAATAAAGTGTACTTGAAAGATAACCATCCTCTCCCAAAAATGGATCATATTTTGTAGAAGGTCATTAGGGTTGAAAGAATATCAATGTTGGATGGTTTTTCAGGTTATAATCAAATCAAAGTTCACCCAGGAGATCAAGAAAAAAAAACTTTTACCACGCCATGGGCACCATTCATGTATGCAAAAATTCCTTTTGGATTGATGAATGCAGGAGCTACATTTCAAAGGGAAATGGACATAGTATTTGTAGAGGAAAATGACAAGTTTTTTGTTTTCTACATGGATGCTATAACAATATTTTCTAAATCTGATAATGACCATCTAAAACATTTGAAGCAATTTTTTCTGAAGTGTAGAAAATTTGGCATCTCTCTTAACCCAAAGAAGTCTAATTTTTCTATGCATGAAGGAAAATTGTTAGGACATGTGATATCAAAATATGGCATCAAAATAGTCCTAGACAGAGTGTCTGCAATTCAAAATATTGGTATTCTAAGAAATAAGAAAGAGATTCAATCATTTATTGGTAGGGTGAACTTTTTAAGGAGGTTTATTCCAAGCTTTGCTGAAATTTTGAGGTTTATTGCCAATATGTTGAGAAAAGAAAGTGAGGCCAAATGGATGATAGAGGCAAAGAATTATTTCAATGATTTTAAAAAGGTGCTGATAGAGGCACAAGTTTTGATCAGCCCTGATTTTACAAAATATTTTATGATTTTTTATTTTTCATCAGAGCATACCATTGCCAAAGTATTATTACAAAAAAATCAAGACATTGCTGAATAACCCATTTCCTTTTTCAACAAGATATTGAGAGATGCAGAATTAAAGTATAATATTATATAAAAACAAGCATATGCTTTGATCAAGTCATTGAAGGATTTCAGAGTTTATATATTACATTCTCATGGGATTGCTTTTGTTCCTAATAGTATGGTGAAGGAAATTTTGACCCAAACTGATCTAGAAGGGAAAAAAGAAAAATGGATTGTTGTTTTATTGGAGTAGGACCTGGAAATTAGACCAACAAAGTTGATTAAAGGAGAAGGCTGGCAAAGTTGATGATTGAGTCACATTGTGATTTTCTGGGTATTAATTTTATTTTCAGTATGCCAAGTGAATCACTACCAGAATTTCAACTATTAGAAGAATTTTATTTATCTCCTTGGTATAGTGACATTGTGTATGTTTTGCAGAATCTACAAGCACCACCATAATTAAGAAAAACAAGAGCAAGATCTGTGAAATTACAAGTAATAAAATTCTGTATCATGAATGGTTATTTGTACTGGAAGGATCCAGGAGGATTCCTATTGAATTGTTTTCTTGAGAATGAAGTTGCACAAACCATGAAAGAGTTCCTGATTAGGGTGTTTGTGGAGGTCACCATTTTTGGAAAGCTACTGTTAACAAAATTTTAGGGGATGGTTTTTATTGTCCAACTATGTTCTCAGATGTATATAAATAGGTTGTAGCTTGTCAAAAATTCCATATTTTTTATGGAAAAATGAATTAATTCCTTTACCTTTAAAACCTATCTCACTAGAAGCCCATTTCTAGCAGTGGGGGCTTGAATTCATTAGAGAGATCAATCCTGCATCTTCAGGACATCATAGTTGGATTTTGATTGCAATGGATGAGTTCACGAAATGGATAGAAGCTAAACCTACCGGGAGGGATACTGATGCTGTTATCATTAAATTTTTGGAGGAAAATATTCCTTCTAGATTTGGGTGTCCTAGGAGAAGAGTGACTGACAATGCTAAATCTTTTAAATCAAATTAAATGATAAATTTATGCCATGACTATTGTATCAATTTAAATCATTCTACAACCTATTATCCTCAGGGGAATGGGTTAGGCAAATCGTCAAATAAAATTTTGGTTAGAATGATCAAAAGGTTGTTACAGGATAACAAAAAGGCATGGCACAACAAACTAAAATATGCATTGTGGGTAGACAGAATTAGTACAAAAGGGTCTATTGGTACATCACCTTTTCAATTCGTTTATGGGACAGAGGTATTTTTTCCTCCTTCTTTAGGGTTACCAGTTATGAAACTATTTCCAAAAGAGGGAGAAGAACCTAATCATATGCAGAGGAGAATAAACCAACTAATTGAAGTTCATCAGATGAGGGAAAAGGCTTACGATAAAGTTCAACTTCATCAAGAGAAAATGAAGAAATTTTTTGATAGGAAAACTAAAACTGATAGTTTCTAGGTGAATGATTTGGTTTTGAAATGGGATTCTAGAAATGAAACTAAGCATGGAAAGTTTGATCAAGTGTGGAAAGGGCCATATCTAGTTACTGTTTGTCAGGGTAAGAATACATTTATTTTGCAAGATCAGAATGGAGAGTTTATTGGAGGAGGCCTAGCGAATGGGAAGTTCTTAAAACATTATCTTTCTTGAAGGAAAAAATAAGATCATTGTAAATATTCATTTCAGCCTACTATTTCAAGTTGCAGGTGTGAATGACATATTGAAGAACTTGAAGCCTGCAGTGAAGGCCCTAAGGTTTGAAAAATGTCATTATTTTGGTTACTTTGTTAGAATTTTCAAATTTTTATTGTACATATGCAAAAAGAAGTGTGAAGACAGTTTATTTTGAAGAAGGCACTGGTCTAAGGGTTCTTTGCTACCTCACAGGGAGGATAGGATCCCTATTGGAGCCAATGTTAGCACTTATAAATTTACAAGCATAGAACCAATATACTCTAATTCATGCGAGGTCTTTAGTCATGTTTGGTTGTTTCTAGGTCAAAGTTTTCAAAGGTCAAATCATGTATATAGCAAGTTGTGTAGTATTGAGCCAAGCTTAAAGGGTCATGATCATGTCTAAGGTTGATGTAATGTGGTGTTCCAATGTCACTAATGCCATATTGAGTCTAATTCAAGGTTTTCCCACCCATACTTTCTCATTCCTTATCGTTTCATTATGTTTGTCTACCTTCTGTAGCGTCTTGGCTTGTTTTTTAAACTAGAGGTGCTATCAAAGTTCCTAAACCTTCGTAGCACTAATATTCAAATTTGAACTACGAGCACTACAAAACTGTCAGAGTCTCAATTATGATTTTAAAATCCTATGAGTCATCCAAATGACATGTCATACAAGTCATTTACGACTTAGAACCTTGTTATTTGGGTCACGTAAGTCGGTTTGACATACCATATATCAAGATATTGTTGAGTCAAGTTTTCCCTCATGTTTTCCATACCCTACAGATCTTTGAACTGTTACAGGTGTCCAAGAGGACAGGTGTGAAATGCATAGAATGAAATGGAGCCCAAGTTAGCATAGAAGAAATGAAAAAAGGGAGGCATTGTGGTTCATTTTGAGCCCCAAAATACAGAACTACTAAATTCTAATCTTGATATCAGAGAATATGTCCAACATGTCGGTTGTCTTAGATTTCATGAAAAGCTATAAGGATATCACGAGTAGGTAGCCAAGGATTTTGTGCTTAATTTCGATGGCAATAAGACCAAGATAGGCCCACTAGAATTCAAGGTCTCGATAGACTCCATTACTACTACAACTGAGATACCTCACCATGGAGAGCAATGGTTCAAGGTCATGAAATTTCAATTAGAAAATTGTGATGAATTCCTGAAGAAGGACCATAAAGGAACTGATTTGACACATGGGGTACCCAAAGCTTGGATTTCTAAGTAGCATGAAAATATTTTATGTTATCAGAAAATATTTCACATGTGAAGGGAGATTCGATATTGTATATCAATTCCATTTTAAGTTATTGCTACATTTCACTCGTAAAAATCCCCTAGAAATCCCATTTTACTTGTACAGAAGTTTGGGTAAGATGGAAGACAAGGCATAGCCAAACCCTAAAAGAGCTAAGCATTACATTTTTCATTTTGGCTTAATTAAATTGTTGATACTTGAAGAGCTTAAGAAGATGAACCGATATTGTACTACCTTCCTATTCTTAGCTGGCTATGATCCTGAGATTATGGGTACTCCTTCAACAAGGAGAGGCACTCCAAGTTCAAGGGAGAAAACGACCCCCGGTGTTTCAAGCAGGGAGAAAGATAGAGAAAAAGAGAAGAGTGAGGAGAAGAGAAAAGGTAAGATTCCCATGGCGTAGAGTTCGAAGACCATTATAGACATTGAGGAAAGTCTTGAAAGTCAGAAGAGTAAAAAGAAAATGAAAGGAGGGAAATTGGAATTTTCTAGTGAAAATATAGAAATACATTGTAGACCTAGGACTAGGTCGGGAGCAAAGATTAATTCATAACGAAGAAGAGGCATCTGAAACTCCACTTGAAAATATTATTCAACGAGAAAGAGAAAAAACTCCTAAAGTCCAACCACATGCAAAGGATGATGATTATCCAAAAACAAAAAGATTGAAAATATAGTTGAAGGAAGCACAAATAATGATTGTTCAGTTAAAAGAAGAAGACAAAAAACATAGGGTAGAGGTGGCCAAAAATTTGGATATGTATGAAGAAGCTGTAATGAAGGCCAAAAAAATGCTAAGAAAAAGATTGCCTCTGCATAGACAAGTCCAAAACTTGTACAAGCAAAACAAGTCTCTTCAGGTAGAGAACAAGACATTGAGAAAAGAAATATAGTTGATGAAGAACAAGATTGCTACATGGAACTTGGATATTTTTGCTGAAGAAAATACTAAGTAAGGTTCATCTGGTATTTGTTCGAAATTTTGTTTATAGGAAACATCCCTATACATAGGAAGTGTATGAGATCCAAAACCCTACATGCACCACCATCATTAGGGTTTTTATATATTTTATAGCTGGAAATGGTCAAGATAGTTTGAACATGAGGCTTCATAATATCAGACCTAAGGATACTCAAGATGCATTTTTGAACACTTGGATAAGGTTAAAGGAATGTTGAATGCAATTATCAAGCAACAACACAATTTTTAGAACTTCTGCAACATCTACAATACAAAAACATGAGAGAGCGCTACCAAAGTTATGTAGTTGAACTTTTGCAGTGCCCGTAGTACAAAAACAAGCAAAAGCGCTACCAAATTTTTTAAGATGATAGTTTTGTAGCACTGAGAGAGAAAAATAGATAGAGATCGTTGCAAAAGTTACTAGTTTTGATCAAATCAAGCAATTCCTAAAACATTGGCATTTCAAATGAGTTGAATATGTAGAAAATCGAATTGGATCATCAAGATAAGACTGTTTGATCACAAGTCATACTCTTTGTTATTCGGTTGGGAGAGAATTGATGAGTCATTAACTACACCCTAGAAGTTAGGAGTCGGTTGATACATGTCATTATTTTGGAAATTGCTTACTATTTTGAGAGATAACCGATGAAAATGAATCCCTGGAGACATAATGTAATGGAATCCTATATATGGCAAGATCTAGGTAGGATTTGGGGTTGAGACCTGAATGAAAAAACCACTGTGAATTTAATATAAATTTTCTGAGATTAATAAAGCTTTGGAGCCGAAGTATCGAAGGAAAAACCAGAGATTCATGTGTTGTCATTTTGCAATTTGTTAATCCTCTTAATGTGAAAGTTTATTTTTTGTTGCTTGCATTCCATTTTGTTGTCTTTCTTCATATTTAAGTGAAAGGGTATGGATCATAATTCATAGTTTTATGCTCTGGTTCATTAGACTTAGATATTAACACTCTTTCTTCTAAAGTTAATACTAAAATCATCCTTGTTTGATGCTTGGTATTAATGGATTGTCTTCTTTATTCTACTTCTACCTTACAAACTATAAAATTATCTATGAAAGTGACACCTACCTTGCCTCTGTGAAATTTTTTATGCTGGTCTCCAATAGTTGACAAAAATATCCATTCTTTTGACTCCATGCCCAATGGTCCTTGTCTAAACTCTATTAGCCACAAATCTTAAAAAACCCTATCATCCACAAATCTTAAAAAACCCTATCTTTATTTACAGAACTAGCCTCTGTTTTCATTTGTTGAGCCTTATTTGCTTTATCATCAGTCAACAGATTATTGAGAGAGCCCTCTTTGGTTGGAAGGGCCAGAGTCCAACCTAAAGTTGGTTGAAAAGGTTACCTATAGGTTTCCTCCCACAACCAGAGTAAAATCCTGAGTGATAACACACTCAAAGGTTAAATATCCAATAGAAAGGTCACATGTGGTGGCTTAAGGCATTGTTCATGGAACATGAGATTTATAAGCTTAATTTTAGACTTACTTCCCACATTTCATCACCTGGCCTTTGACAATGCCTCGATATTGATACGTAGTTATGGAAAAAAATACCATGGTGCCAATATGCCCATTCAGAGGTGAAAGATCCCTGAAGTAAGTTGTGTTGGTTCAAATAATGGTATAAATAAAATATTAATTTAGGCCTAAGGCCCAAGATTCCTTGCTCAATCATGTTGAGGACTCTACAGACCATATACCTTGTCCTCAAAAAGTCACAATGGTGCCCATATTGCCACCTAGAGACTAAATATCCCCTCAAGTGGACATGTGTTTCATCTCAGAGAATTGTTATTTTCCCTGCTTTCATATAATATTCAATTTTAGGGCCTAATGGTAAAGATTTGACCCTCAACCATTCCATAATCCCTAATACCCATACCTAGTGGTAAAAAAACCCTAATATTGCCAATATCTCCACTCAAAGGACAATGATATACTTAGGAGGTCATCTGTGGAGGATCAAAACATTATTCGTCAACTTGGGTGTTTAGAAGCTTACTTTAGGGAATAAGTGAAAAGTTTCCTCCATGAACTAATATCTCCAAGGCCCAAAGACTCATACCTAGTATCCAAATCCTCATAATGGCACTTGTTTCACAACTTGGAAGCAAGGATAGCCTCGAGAGGTCTTATTTGGTTTATTTGGTGGTTTGAGGTGTTATCCATGGCCATGGACACATAAAAACTTACTTTAGGGTCCTATCCCTACATTTCCTCCCCTAACCATGCCAATGTCCTCAAGATCCGTGTATAGTGATCAAAATATCCTAAAGACCTTCCCAAATCCCCACTTAGAAAAAATGATACACTCACGAGGTGATAAATGGTAGTTTGAATACAATCTCTCCACTTATACACTATAAATTTGGAGTACTACAAATTTAGATAACTAGATGTGGAAGTTCTAATCTCCATGCTAATTCTCAACATGACCATAACTATGAGTGGTGAGCTTCAAACAATCCCCTTAGAATAACCTCCATATCTTCCTAACTCATTACTTCATATGGATCCTGAGCTTCCCGATCATACTAGTATTTGTTCTATCATGTTATGCTAAAAAGTTTGTAACTTACAAGGTGAGCTTCATGTCATCTTCCAAAATAGTGTTATCCTTGGATGAATACCTAGTCTATCTACTGCATCAATAAACACCGTCATCCTTCACTTATAGCCCTGATCCATTTTCAAAATTAATTTTGAATTATATTTGAGTCAAAACTATTTGTTAAATAATTCTTTTAGGAAGGAAGAATAAGATTCGGCCCTTGGACTTTTTCATCACATGGTTGCAATTGCTATTTATGTGAATTAAGTTTTTCCAAAATAGAATTTCAACTTTTCCATCACATGGTTGCATTTGTTCGTTTTTCCAAAATAGGATCTTAACTTTTCCATCACATGGTCTTTACTTGAATTTGAATTATGTTTTCTAAATTAAAATATCAAAATAAAACACAATTGTAACAGTAAACACAACTTGGAATTTCCAAAATTTAAAAGTAATCTCACCAATTGTTAATCTCGTGGTTACAAACTTACATATACACTACACTTTGCTTCAATGAATTTACAAAAAAAGGACTTTCCCATGACAAGGTTGCATTTGTGTTTTTTTTAATTAAGATTTTACAAAAAAGTCACTCAACTGAGTAAACTAAAATATATGTTTCTTTCTTCTTCTGAAGATAGCTAACAAAATCTGGGTGATGAGCTAGACATGCAAGGTTGGGTTCCTTTTCTCAGGGATTAAAATTCTCTGAACAACCTTTGGCTCCTTTCACTCATGGAGCTTCTCCATTTTGTTTGTCTTTTTCGTTGTGAAATTAAATTTGAAATGTTTATGTAAATAAAGGAAGAGTTACATAATATTGCTTTGTTTTTTTTTTTTAACTGTAGAACTATCTGAATCATCTTTATTGAACTTTATCACCGGAACCTGCTGGATTACAAACCACGGATCGAGGCCAGCTTTAGTTTGGTACCTGTTACGTGCTTTGCTTAAAACTGCTTCATGAATAAATTGCTTGATAACTTTTTGACATGCCATGATATAACTGAATCCATCGTCCTAGGAAAAGGAATGACGCTACAATAAAATGTTAAAAGAACCATTCGCCATTAAAACAAAAGTTCAAAGAAACATAATGTTAAAAAAACATTAAAATTATAAATTGTTGCCATAGAAAATAAAACTGGGCACAGTGCATAGACTATTGTTTTCAGCAAACAACAACATCTGGGCACAGTGCATAGACTATTGTTTTCAGCAAACAACAACATCTTAACTCGCACACAACGGTTTGCTGTATATACTAAAAAAAGACGAGCACAAAAACGCAAAGGTACCAAGAAAATTTCCGGACTTATTGTGGACAGAAAATTTTTATTTTATTAGTGAAGCACGCTACTATGCAATTCACAAGAATATTTCTCCACCAGTCCACACTGCAATCCCTCGTTTATCTCTCGGTGCCTGTCAGGTAGTTACAGATCAGTTTCATGTTTGTTTGGTGAGCTGCTGGGACTGTGCTAACTGTTCCTGGCCCCAACGGCCTGAGATGTCGTCTTAGACTGTTTGCATGCTAAGGTATTTGATCTCTCTCCAAGATTGATAGATTAACTTGGAGATAGATTCAAAGTTAAGATGAATGTATAGAAGTTCCATATTTGTTGGTGAGCTGCTTGGACTGTGCTGACTGTTCCCAGCCCCAACCGCCTGGGATTTTACTCCTTTTCAAATTAATATGTATCCTGTCACAAATCCACTAGCCTTTACATACTATTACACACTACTGAAACCATGGGATAGTCAATGCCATACAGAAAATTTGGTTGATGTTAAATTCAATTTTTGTTATGTTAAATTTGGTTGATGTTAAATTCATTTTTTGTTATGTTCAAGCAATGAATGGCCCCGCCCTTGCTATTGGAACTGAGGTTCAGAGACCTTGACGGTTGCAAGATTTCGACAATCAATAGCTTCAAGATTTCGACAATCAATAGCTGTTATGACGATATCTTGGGTTGTTTATAATTGTCTGGAGATAAGGTTCCTTATCTGTAAAGTGATGAAGCTCTGTTGCAGTCTCTATTGCTTTCTCTTGTGAGGAGCCTCTCTCGTTATTGTTTTTTCTCGAATTGATATGTAAATTGTGCTGACCATGGATTGTGTGTTGCTTTCTCTTGAGAGGAACCTCTCTCAGTATTGTTTTGTCTCAGGTTGATATGTAAATTGTGCTGACCATATGAAATGGCATTTTTAGACCTTCTTTTGATGGTTTTTTTCAATGCTCCAAGCAATGCATGGTTCCAGGGGATCATGGCGGAGCTATGATGTCCTTGCTTCTCATAAGAATCTCATAATATGTTTTATATCAAATGCAGTCTGAGGGGGAACACTGTAGATGCATGTGAATCAGGAAAACAAATACCTCAGCACTTTTAGAGATATCTTTGGAAGGACTTTGATTCTTGAGGTACTTCTATAAATGGTGCTATCAGTAGGGATTCTTTATCACCTTTTTGTTTTATTTCACATACCGACATCCAATTATGCATATTTGATTTAATGGGACCTGAATGATTCCAAAACTCTAAAGTGCATTGTATTGCTGGTATCTGTCATTTTGTTAATTTTCCCTACCAAAAAAGCATTTCATTCTGGAGATTTTTTGCAAATAAAATAGGTATCTCTTACTCATCTTTTGTAAATGAAGAAGGAATTACTCAAGCTTGTTGATGCCCTGATGCTCTTTGCTTCCCTTGAAAAGCCACATAACGGGTCCTGCACTGATTTCTGATCTAGATTCTCAAATGTTTCTTATTTTATAAATAGTGCCTCACATTTTCAGCATATTGAAGTTCCTATGCATTTTAACTAACATAGCCACGCTGGTGAACATTTATAGGAATAGTCAACTACTTAGTTTTGTGGAGATGGGTGATTGTTAAACAAACATAAAAACAAATACTATTTAATAAACATACTCCTTTTCTTAACCACCGCTTAACTAAAACTTATTTAAATTTTAATCAAGATGCATTTGAGCATAACAAGATACTACGACCATAAAATGAATCCCCACTTTCACATACCCACGTTGGTGAACATTTATAGGTATAGCCAACCACTTAGTTTTGTGGAGATGATTGGTTGCTAAACAAAGGTTAATCATTAAAATAATTAATATAAATATCAAAGTAACATAAAAATTAAACTAATTAATATAAACATAAAAACAAATACTATTTAATACACATACCTCTTTTCTTAACCACCTCTTAACTGAAGCTTATTTAAATCTTAATCAAGATGCATTTGAGCATAACAAGATACACGACCATGAAATGAAACCCCACTCTACACTTGTTACACTCTGGTTAATCTTGTTAATCCACTCAAGAAAGTCCAAAATCTCAGATAATATCTAAACACCTATAGGTGTAAAAATTTGAGTTGTAAAAAGTAAAATAAAGAAATTTAGTTGTTAATTATATCAAATTTTCTAGGAATGAAGGTGATACATCTGCCCTTTTTTTTATTCTCTGAGATACGTAAAACCGATATTATTGATGAGGCCATCACATTCTTCTGTGCCAATGTCTTCTTCGGGAAATTTGAGTTCAAAAGTTCTGCAGATAAGCTTCTCATTTATTCAACACTATTTATCAACATGGCTTTGAAACGGCTAGAAGGCCACAGAACTTTGACAGAGGGCACCAAAGCTATCATTAACTTAGGTCTAGAGAAAGTGCCAGTTCCAGGGGAACCCAGCTTCCTTTTTGGAGGATTGTTTGCTTTGCCTTCAGTGTCGGTAAGAAGTTGGTATGTACCAGATTGTGTCATATCATTTATTTGAATTTTGTCTTTAAGAATGTTCCTGAAGTTTCATAAGCTCTTACAACATGTGTATAGTAATGGGTTGATGTTATCAACCAACTACTTAGAGGGGCAGAGTGGGGAAGGGTAGAAAAATGGAGAAGAGGAACTGGGTAGTTTTGGTGGGATAAATTGCTGACTTATAAGACAGCTATTGTAAAGTAGAAATAAAAATAATCAAAGGTTGTAAATTAGGGAGAGTATTGTTAACAAAATTTTACATTTTTGTTGAAACAATAGCATATCTAATCACTAACATTGTATATATTTTCCTATATTTTGTGATAATGTCTAATTATGTTTGTCACGACCTGGATAATGGTACCCCTAACAAATGCTGGCTTTCCTTTGCCAAGAGAAAGTTCATGAATATTGTAGTTCTATAAATGGCTACGTCCAGAATTTGAATGAAGCCAAAGTGGGATTTGATTGAAATACATTGATACAAACTGTTGAGGGTTTTATATGCTGTTGACCTTCAAAATCATTCAAATACCTGCACAACTTCTGTTGAAGCTTGGGTCAAGCATTTCAATTGTGTAGGGAACACCACAGAAGTCGTATTAGAGAGACTTGAAAACTTTACATTGCATCTATTTCTCTATGTAATTAATTTCCCTTGTTTTGCCCAAAGGAACAAATATGAGGAAAGCCCAAAGCTTCCTCTATAATTTAATTTTGAAGGTTTCGTTGGGCCTGGAATGGCAAGATAATTGTATCAGCCACTGTCTAAATCTTTTATGGTTTCAAGAAGAATATTGTTCTTTTAATCTATAGTTTACTGGATGATTATATTTGTTTGAATGAATAAACTTTTCAATGACAATCCAATTTACAAACTCTGGCAGGGAATATGCAGCTTTGCTGTTCATCCAGCTTGTTTTTTACGATTTTTGTTTATTAATTATAGAGTAAAATATGATGAATAAATAATTATTTTATTTTAAAAATTAATAAATATTTAAGGGATTTAAAGATATATAAATTTAATTATCATTAGTATTATTATGTTTAAGAGATTTAAAGTGAAGATGAATTTTAAAAATTTTAATTTAATTTACTAATATAATTCAAATCTAAATTATTTGCAACTTTTGAATAGAGAAATTTGTGTTAAAGGTGAGAATCCTTCTTGATTTTTCGAACCCTTTAAGTTGTTTTATTTTCAAGAGATTCTTGAACAATTGTTTTTGTGAATAGGGCACATTGCAAAATTTGCCAACACCCAAGTCAGAACACTAGATTGTATGCACCATTGCCCATACCATAAGCACCTTAGGGGAACATAACTATGGACTTCATGATAGCGTTTCCAAGTACCCAATGAAGTAATGACTCTATTTTTGTTGTTGTTGATAGATTTTCTAAAATGACACATTTTATTCCTTATAAGAAGACAAATGATGCAACTAGCATAACTATATTATTTTTCAAGGAGGTAGTTAGATTGCATGGATTACCCATAAGTATAACTTCTTATAGAGATAGTAAATTCATGGGGCATTTCTAGAGGATCCTATGGAAGAATTTGAATATCATATTGTCATTCAATTCTACGTATCATTCGTAGACAGATGGTGGAACAAAGGTTGTGAATCAGAGCCTTTGAAACCTGCTAAAGTCCTTAATAGTAGATAAACCAAGAAAGTGGGAGAATATCCTAGCACACGCTGAATTTGCATATAATAATTTAGTGAATAGATCAATAGGTAAGGGTCCATTTCATATTGTGAATGGGAGATCGCCTAGAGGAGTCACTGGACTTGGAACCATTCGCAAGAAAACTACCAAAAATTGCACATGCAAAGTCATGAAATCACTACATAAAAGGATTTGTGTGCATCTGTAGAAAAGTTCATTATTAGTTTGGTATATTAGGTGCTACCTCAAGAAGAAGGTACTTCCTCCAATATGAAGACTGCTCTCTGTCTTATACCCATGCAAAAATATAAATATCCTTTGTCATTCATTGTAACTATATTGACCATTAGTTCATTGATCATTTAGTTATATACATAGTTTCTTGTGACCAACTCTAAAGTACACCTCCATTCATGGCATAAGTAACTATTATTATGAGCCATATTCCAAATTTTACACCTAATATATAGATAGGTTTGAGGAACTCCAAATTGCACACGTGATTTAGTGAACTAATATTGTGCATGTGATTTGCGCTTCTAGTATCAAGCACGCACTTTGCAGGAAATGAAATATACATGGGAGTGGAAAATTTGGATTTTAAATAATGGGTGCACTCCAAGATAAGGTCCAAGATCAAGGTCAAAGATCAAGGTCCAACAACCATATAGAAAACTGGTGGGGCTAGCTACAAGTGGTGACCGACCTTTCTCATCTTAGGCAAGATCTATATATTCCCTTGGAGAGATTCCACTTGTTGTTAAAGGGAATGCAACCCCAAGTTTTGTGGAAGCAAAAGAAAGTCAAGTTTCTCCTTGATGCAATCAATCTCGAGACCACTCACCATTAATGGGGTTCTTTCCATTTGGATTGTAGATATTTGAATGGGCATGGGATAAATTATGCATAGTCATTAAATACAAATTTTGATGGAGTTGCAAGCTTTCCCCCAAGATCTCAAGAAGAATGGCAGTCCCTACCCTCTAGTAATTGTGTGGATTCTAAAGCTGCAAAGAGGGAATTGGTGGTCAGTCTCAGTGCATATACAAAGTCCCAAATGGATAAAGAAACTCCGGAAGCCCTGATTGATGAAGTTTCTAAGGATCTAGTGGTGAGATTGTATGATCCAATGCCGGTTTCTAAGAATGTGGGTGGAGTGGTTTATATTGAAGCTCCTGCTGAAAGCATTCTTATAAATGGGAAACATTTAATAGAGAATAATGCATATTTTATAGAGAAACCTCCCTTGTCTTTTTAGGGAACCTCATTTCTACAACACAATGATTCTAAGAAATAAGCAGGTGATGCCCTTGAGGATGACGACTTTAATTTTTGTTTGGCTAGTGTAACATCGAATCGGAGTGTTATGGGGAATCTGTATTCAAATAAAGAAGAGATCCATCTTCATAAATAATACATATTGAATAATAATTGAATGTGATGAATAATTTTATATTGAGGGCCTTTTTTATATATTGTTAGGCACCCTTTGAGAGGAGTCGTGTCCTCTTATAAGTATAATTATTATTAATTAATTGTTAGTTTATATATATTTATTATTTTATTTATGTTTGTGACATTTCCTTCCCCTTAAGGAAAGCTTTGTCCTCAAAGCTTAGTTTGCTAATGTCGGTTTTTTTTTTTTAAATTCTGGCTCTATATCGAACTGATGACTTGAGACATGCAAGTTTGACTACGACCATTACTTCCTTTTGTTTCTTTTGCTTCGGAATCTACATTACATATATATTTGGTGAAGTTTCGTTTATGCTTTTACCGCTTGCTTGGTTATAGATCTTAACTCTTCTTGTCATCAATTGGAGAGACTTGACATGATGCCAATCTTATCTTATGTCTGATTAATCTTATAGTTTTTGTCACTGATGTTCTTTTGAGGTGAGAGTATAGTCAAGGTATAGTTTAAATCTGAAACATTTGATTTCTCTGATTTGATTTCTTTTGCACACTGTGGGATCAATCCCTTATCATTGCATTGACCATTGTTATTGTCAGCAACACTGGCTTGGCTCTTCTCGCAAACTTGGTCAATATCATCTCCATCTTGATTCTTTATCATATATATCATTGTTATTTTCGTCATCACTAGGATATTTTGTATCCTTCTCTTGTTTATTATCTTGATTAATATTATTAATCTCATCTTGGTTGTCATAATGATTTTCTATATCTTCTTCCTTTTCATCATTTTTATGTTCTTTATCTGGTTTTTCTTCAGGGCTTTGAACGTCAGTATTAGATTTAGGTTTTGAGTCCTTGTCTTGAAAAGCCTTTGATCTCCTTTGTTGGCTTAATTTATTGAAGGTGTTGTTAATTGCTTTTTGAGTAGCTTTTATCATTGATTGTCCCATATGATCAAACATCTTGTCCATCCTTTTCATTTGCTCATCAAAAAACATATCCAATTCTTCCCATTTTGACCTCATGGCCAACGTAAAATTTTTCCCACTGATTTATGTGGAACTTGATTAATTAATAATAATAATTATTTATTATTAATGAAATCGAGATAATAATAAGTAATAAAAGCAATATAATTATTATTATTATTATTTGTAAATAATAATAATATTATATGTATTTTTACTATAATTTTTTTTTTAATAATATCCAACTAAGGGTGTGAGTTGGTTTCTTGATAAAACTAAGAGTTGGTTTTATAAAACCAAGGGTTCACAAAACCATGTGCACTTTCATAAAACCATATGTGGTTTCATGAATGTTATTCTTACTTATTTTCTCTTCTTTTTTTTAATCTTTTTTTACTTCTTTTCTCACTATCTTCTTTTCTTTTTCTTTTTATTTTCTTTAGGTCAAAGACCTAATTTGGAGAAACTCTCAAATTATTTGGCCAAAAGCCAATTCAACGAAATTCCCAAGAAGGGGCTTTGATACCAATGTAACATCAAATCCAAGTGTTATGGGGAATCCATATCCGGATAAAGAAGAGATCCATCTTCGTAAATAATACATTTTGAATAATAATTGAATGTGATGAATAATATTACATTGAGGGCCTTTTTTATATATTGTTAGGCACCCTTTGAGAGGAGTTGTGTCCTCTTATAAATATAATAATTATTAATTAATTGTTAGTTTATACATATTTATTATTTTATTTATGTTTGTGACATGCAATAGAGAATATTTTGAAGGGACAAAAAAGATTGAGGGTAGGGGACTGATCTTATACTTTATTCATAGAATGCTAGAAGAAGTTGCATTTGATAAATGGTTCTTGTTGAACTAGGAAGCAAAGGAGGTGTCATTAAAATATTATTGGGGATTGGGGTTTAAATATATTTATTTGTTGTTCAATTTTAAGGCATTATCAAGACAATTGTTATAGTATGGTACATGGAATATTGTTGGTTATTTGGCATATGTGTAGCCATGGAGGGAATAGTTTAATCTAGAAGATAGAGTACAAGCTCACTTTTCTTTGCGGTTTGAGTTTTCTTGTCTTCTAGTATACCCACGACCTTTTCTTGACCTTTGATCCAACAAGTTTGGCAAAGTGTTAATCTTAGAAAGAACATGTAAATCATTTCGAGATAGCCCTAGAGTGCATGTGGAAATTGATCTAAAGAAAAAATTTCCTCCTTTTATTTCAATAATCACAGTGGATGGGGATTATCAAGACAAAATGCGTTATATAAATCTTCCTAATGCTTTTTTTCCCTATTAATCCAAGGACCACCTTATTCATGATTTCCCACATAAGAAAGATTCCAAGGTATCTTCTAAGGGTAAAGGTGCTACATCATCGTCGGCCCCAATGTCAAAGGGTGGGGGTTCTAGCCATGGTACCAAACAGTTTTATACCCAAGCTGAGGTTGGTGATTATATTTCTGATCCATTGCAAGGTGTGGGAGCCAACACTAGTTCAGGGTGTCTCAACAACCTTATAAGGATACTAAGGTACCTATCTCGCAATAGGTACACAATTTTAATTATGGGACAATTGATAACTCATGGGAGAAAAGTATTATGTCTAATTCAAATGTAGGTCTCAATGTGTTCGGGTACACAGGGTACTACCAAAGGACCGAACACCAAAAGAAACCACTTCACACAAACAGATCACAGATCAACACACTGATGTTTTGACATGGTTTAAACTCTCTTGACGGAAACACTCTACGGCCCCGACCAAATAGCTTCTATGGGACAATTTATTATGCAAAGAAATAAATTTATAAATGAGCTTCTCATGATCGATCAACTAAACAATGACCCTCCATGCTCTTTAAATAGAGATCATGGACCAATCGGGTGTTAAGCCATGGATCAAGGTTAGGTATGATCTAAGAGAAGTTGAGCCGTCGGATCACTCTATGTCGGGAACATATCGTGATCGTTGGATTAAGTATTTACAAATGCATACTGATGCATACTATAGAAACACACTATCCCTAACGGATATATTACACAAGTTGATCTTAACTAACTCCTAAGTGTCTAAATATCCTAACATCCCCCCTTAAGAACAACTTGGGATAGGATCGAAGGATTTACAAAAGTGACACTATTAGGAGAAGGAAGGAGGCATTAGAGCCTATCCCCCCTTAATGACAAGTTCCTGAACTCCTAACATAGATCGAAGTTTAGAAAACTTCACTTCTGTAAGAGACTTGGTGAAGATGTCTGCAACTTGATCATCTGTAGGGAAAAAGAGCACTTCAAGAACACGATCATGAACAAGATTTTTGATGAAGTGCATAAGTAGCTCAATGTGTTTGCTGCGTTGATGTAGAACTGGATCTTTGGCAAGCTTGATGGCACTTTGATTGTCGCACCAAAGTGGAGTAGGCTACTGCTGCTCGAATCCAAACTCTGAAAGGATCTGTCGAAGCCATAAAGCTTCCTGACTAGCATTAACTGTGGCTTGGTATTCTGCTTCTGCAGAAGAAAGAGCAAGAGCTTGTTGTTTCTTACAAGCCCAAGTGATATGTCCAGATCCCAGACTGAAAACATAACATGTAGTAGAATTTCGATCATCAGGATCGCCGGCCCAATCTGAATCAGTGAAACCAACCAACAAAGGTTTCCCCCCTGTACTGTAATGAATCCCAAACTGAATTGTACCTCGAATATATCGAAGTATTCTTTTAGCTGCTTTCCAGTGACTTTCATGAGGTGTCTGCATATAACAAGCAACACGACCAACGGCAAAAGAAAGGTCAGGACGAGAATGAGTCAAGTATAAGAGACTACCAACAAGCTGGCGATACAAGGTGGCATCGACTTTAGGTGAAGTACAAGTGGCAGAAAGTTTGACTCCAGATTGGAAGGGAGAAGGGGATGGTGTACAATCTTCCATGTGAAAACGACGAAGAAGGTCACAAGCATACTTAGACTGATAAAGAAAGATTCCTTCTTTGGTTTGCAGGACTTGGAGACCAATAAAATAATGTAAATGTCCTAAGTCTGACATTTAAAATTTTTGTTTAAGACTGGATTTCACATGGGTTATAAGCTTAGGGTCACTACCAGTAAGAATAAGGTCATCAACATATAGAACAAGTATGATGAGATGGTTTCCTACTTTCTTGGTATAGACATTGGGGTCAGAATGGCATCTAGAAAAAACAGTGTCAAGGAGAAAGTTATCCATTTTGGCATACCAAGCTCTAGGAGCTTGCTTAAGGCCATATAAGGATTTCTTAAGGCGATAGACAAGGCTAGAGTTATTCTGAACATATCCAGGAGGTTGTTCCATGTAAATTTACTCCTGTAAATCACCATGCAAGAAGGCACACTCGACATCCATTTGATGGACTTCCTAGTTATGTAAGGCTGCAAGGGAAAGAACAAGGCGGATGGAGTTCATTTTTTTGACGGGAGCAAAGGTTTCATTGTAGTCAATCCCTTCAACTTGGGAAAAACCTTTGGCAACTAACCTTGCCTTAAGTCTTTCAACACTTTCATCTGATGCATACTTAGTTCTGTAGACCCATTTACATCTGACAAGTTTTCTTCCTTTTGGAAGAGGTACAAGATCCCAAGTATCATTCGCCATTAAGGAACGATATTCTTCATCCATAGCTGCATCCCAATCTGGATTTCCTAAAGCTTCTGCAAAAGTTTCTGGATCATGATTCTTGGAAACTTGAGCCAAAAGAGAAGAGGCTCGCTGAAACTAAGAACGTGTTCGACGTTTATCTCTAGGATCACCGGCAAGATCACCAGCTGCTTCACATGTTGAATGGACCCATCGAGGAAGCACTTGTGATGGTGCAACTGGAGGAATATGAGCAGGCAGAGGTGGATTTTCATCCTCGTTGTCATTATTAAAAACTGGAGTTGGAAACCTGTCAAGGAAGTTGGAAGAAGAAGAAGAAGGCACAAACGCCGAATCAGGCTCGCAGGCCAAAGATGGCACAATCGCCGAGTTAGGCTTGCAGGCCAAGATATTTTCATCAAATTTAACATCTCTTCTAATGATTATATCATGAGAATGTGGTTGAATAAGTCTATAACCTTTTACATCTTCAAAATATCCAACAAATATGCACTTTTCACTTTTAGGCTGCAATGCTTTCCGTTTTTCATCTGGAATGTGAGCCCATGCTTCACTACCAAACACACGGAAGTGACTTACATCAGGTTTAGTTTTACTCCATGCTTCTTCTGGTGTGATACCTTGTAATGCTTTAGTGGGGCTGTGATTCACTATGTAATTTGCAGGATTAATGGCTTCAGCCAAAAAGTGAAGACTTAGTCCCTTAGATTGGATCATACAATTAGTCATTTATTTTAAAGTGTGGTTCTTCCACTCAGCTACACCATTTTGTTGTGGTGTATATGGAATAGTGTGTTGTTGTTGGATGCTTTGTTCAGTGCAGAAAGTAGTGAACTTTTTGTTAACATATTCTCCTCCATTGTCAGATCTTAACTTAATAATTTAATGACCAAATTGTTTTTCAACAAGGGCCTTGTAGCCCAAGAACATGTTAAATAATTCACTCTTAAGTTTTATGAAATAAACCCAAGTGCGTCTGGTGTAATCATCAATGAAAGTTAAGAAATATTTGAAATCAGAAAAGGAAGCAGATGGAAGAGGACCACACAAGTCACTATGCACAAGCTCCAAGGGAACCGAGGCGTTCCAAGAGACACGTTTGTCCAAACTGTCTTGATGATGTTTTCTGAGTACACAACCAGAACAAACACCATCTCTGCAAGATACCATCGGAAGACCTGTCACCATATTTTCTTTACATAGTTGTTGCAATGAGCGATAATTTAAGTGACCAAATCGCTCACGCCAAAGTTTGCTCAAGTTATCACTATGAACAACAAAAATTGAAGGGAAAGGTGATGACCCAAAGTTGTTAAACTTGTACAACTTGGTAATATCATCAACAATTCCGGCAGCTAGGACCTATTGAGGATCTTTAAAATCCTTGATTACAACTTGGTGAGGTGTAAAGGTCATAGTTTTACCTTCACCAGAATGAGTGATCTGATAGACTGATAACAAATTGCAGGAAATTCTTGGAACACATAGTACATCACTAAAATGACCATTATCTATTGGGACTGTTCCAGCTCCTACAACACTTAGAGATCTATCATTACCAACAAATATTTGTTTGGTTTTACATTCATGCATAGTAGAAAAGATGGCTTGATCCTTAGCCATATGATAAGATGATCTAGAATCAATGAGCCATTCATTTGAAGTAGAAGAAAAAGATGTATTATAAGAATAACCAGAAGCACAAAGAGCATGTCCATGAGAGGCAGATTCTGAAGGCGAATCTAGGCTGATGTGGTGCTTCTTCATTGCTGCTTCCAAGGTTTCCATATTCTTGAAACACTTAGATTCATCATGATTATCTTTCCTGCAATAGTTGCAATGACGCTCAGTCTTCTTGCCTTTTGGCTTGGATACTTTGTCATTTTTTAAAGAAGGAGCTGACTGAGAGGGTTTTGGACCCTTGTTTGACTTATTATTGCGAAAATTTTGTTTCTTGGGAGGCTTGGACTTTTCTTTCTATTGGGACAATAAGGCTTTCCCGGATGTATCTGCATTGTTGATTATTCCAAGATGAATGAGTTTATCTTGCTCTCTAATCAAGGAATCACAAAAGGATTCAAGACTAGGCTCTTGATAGCTAGCTGCATTCACGGATTCTTTCATGGAGTAAAATGTAGATACAAAAATAGAATATGCAGGTCCAAGTTTGGAAAGAATATGATAAATGCATTGTTTGTCTTCCCTCTTAATCTTACATTCTGCACATAAGAGTTTAAGAGTTTTGTACTTAGATAAATAATCTTGAATGCATGAAAAGTCACTTGCATTTAAAGAAATCAACTCATTTTCGAGTTGGTGACCTTGAATTTCATTGTGTTTACCAAACATAGATTCCAACTTGTCCCAAGCAGCATCAGGTTCATCAATTCCAGATATGTGGAATCACAAATCAGTAGAGATTGACATCCCTATCAATCCACGAGCTTCGTCACATCTATTTTTCCATTTTATTTTCTTATCATCATCGGTGGGTTCTGTTTCTTTCTCTGAGGTAATTCTGAAAAGTCCCCTACTTTGTAGAACATCCTCCATACGAGATTTCCATGAGAAATAGTTGGAATTGTTAAGTAGAATATCACAAGCGGCGGCCATATTTGTAAATTGATGGCTGTAAAAGTAGAAACCAATAGTTTGGATGTGAAGAGCTTGAAAAAATAGTCGGTTTAAAAAAAAATGGCACTGAAAACTAACTCTGTATGATGAAGTTATGCTTGAACAAAGAAACTGTTGAAGATGTCCCCAATAGTGACGTGGCAGCTAGAGAATGTCCAGTAAAAAAAAGAACCCCCCTCTCCCCAAGATGAACCTTTTGACAATCACTTTACAAGAAAGTTGCTTTAATTGAACCACTTTTGTAAAATAAGTGATTTCACTTTTACAATGATATTACTTTTAAATAGTGCAACAATAAAAAAGAACTTAAGTGACTCACTTGTATTTTTTATTTTTTATTATTTAAGTGAGATGCACTTTTACAATAAAGTAACTTGAAAATAGAAATTGCATGCACTTTTTCTTTTAAAAGTAATTTCCTAAAACTTGAACTCAAGACCTAATAAGGAATAAAACAACTTTGAACCAAGTGAACTAGATTAAAAGCTATGTAAAATATGGGAATGAGGAAGAGAGTTTTTTTTTTTACTCTTCTTGCTCGGTTTGCATGCTTGCCCTTTTTCCTTTAGATCTGATGAAATACGCGTTTCTGAAGCAACCAGGAACTATTTTCGATCAAACGAAAACTATTTCCTAATGGAAACAATGCTCCGGACGCAATGGAACACCTTCCACAGGCCAGAAATGCACAGAAATACCATAACCAGAAACCCTTTCGAGTTTCGACAACAACAGTTCAAGATCTAGATCATAACCAGAAGCGGCTCTTCATAAAAGCTCTGATACCATGTTCGGGTACACAGGGTACTACCAAAGGACCGAACACCAAGAGAAACCACTTCACACAAACATATCATAGATCAACACACCGATGTTTTGACGTGGTTTAAACCCTCTTGAGGGAAGCACTCCACGACCTCGGCCAAATAACTTCTACGGGACAATTTATTATGCAAAGAAAGAAAGTTACAAATGAGCTTCTCATAATAGATCAACTAAACAATGACCCTCCATGCTCTTTACATAGAGATCATGGACTAATCGGGTGTTAAGCCACGGATCAAGGTTAGGTATGATCTAAGAGAAGTTGAGCCGTCGGATCACTCTATGTCGGGAACATATCGTGACCGTCGGATTAAGTATTTACAAATGCATACTAATGCATACTAAAGAAACACACTATCCCTAATGGATATATTATACAAGTTGTTCTTAACTAACTCCTAAGTGTCTAAATATCCTAACACAATGCATAGAGTCTAGTTATGGATGTTGATGAAGGGTGGAAAGTCAAGTCTAACAAAAAGAAGGGGGATTTATCTCCAACTCTTGTGGAAAAACCTAATAGAGAAATGAGTTTCTCTCCTCAAGAAAAGTCATTCAAGGTATTTGTGTCCCTTTCCCCCCAAAAGGGTGCATCCTCCTTGGGTAATATAGCATCAAGAAACAATTTCAATAGTCTTCCAAACTCACTACTCTTTGAATGAATATTTATCTTCTTTCTTGGAATGTGAGAGGATTGATAATCCCTAGTTGAAATCAACTTTTATGGGGAGTCTTGGAAAAGGTTAAGGTAGATATGGTATTTCTTTAGGAGTTGAAGGATTCTGGCTTTGAGTTTTGTACTCGCATGAGTTATGTGTGCTATGGTACTTTTTGGAATTCAAATCATGTTTAAGGGGGAGGGGTAATAGTTATTGCTCTATATCCTTCTCTTCAAATTTTTGCTACTTCATATGGTTGTGACCCAAATAATTGATGAATTTGGATTACTCTTTTGATATAAGAGAGATTTTTTGGTTTTTGTTCAGTTTATGCTCCCAACATTAACTCATCTTGAACTCGTATTTGGGAATGGATTTCTTCTTCTCTTCTAGATGCATAATGGATAATAGGTGGTATATTTAACATGGTCGAATGGAATGGTGATTTGGGTGGTGGCTCAAGTTTTGTGCTTTCTAGAGCAGAAAAAATCACAGGGTTAAGGTGCCAAGCCTCCCTTCAACTCGTTGATCCTAAATGGGGTAAGAAAAAATGGATTATGGAGGTTCATTCAATTGGTCCAATTTTCAGAAAGGGAGGGAGAGGGTGTAGGGAAGATTAGATAGGGTTTGTGGGTCTCATAATGATATTTCATTTTTTAGGAGGCTTCGTGATGATGGATGTAATTAGTTTAGATCATATACCCATTCAAACTTCCATTTTGGTGGGTAATGAGAATCCCTCAAATATTTTCTCCTTGTATAAGTAAAATGTCTATCATTTGGATTCTCCTTATTTCTTTGCTCTAATAATTCATGTTTGGAATCTAGTTCCTCATCCTATTGATGATAGGGGTTGGATGCTTTGTTGGGAGGGATCCATTTGGAGGATTGCTAAATTTATTTGTGGTTGGGGGGGTATGATTGCTCGCAATCATAGACAAGATATTTGAGAGGCTGGGAGTAGGTTGGAAGAGGTACGTATTCTCCATGAGGAGGACCTTCATAAATCCATACTTCAAAAATATGCAACAAATTTGGAGTTTGTTGTGTGTAGGGAGGTGGAGTATATTGCAAGAGGTGCAAGAGGGATCCAAGTTCTTCTTTGAACTTCTAAATAAGAAGGTGGTTTTTGATAGAGTATTGGGCCTTCATAGAGAGGACGATTCACTTGAAGATTATCCCTCTAATATCCTAGGTATGTTCAGATACCACTTTCAAATATAGTTTCTCTTTATCCACTAATAGAGTATGTGGTTGAAACTAGGAATGATTGTTATAGGGTGGTTCCACACAAGGTATCTACTATTGAAAAGGTTAGTTTGGATAGGGACCTCACAAACGATGAATTGTTTGCAACCCTTAGCTCCATGCAAAATGGTAAATCTCCAGGAAATTATGGACTACATTGTGAGTTATACAAGGCAACGTGGAATACTATTGGACATGACTTCAGTCACATGGTTGCAAAAGAATTTGCTACATGATGTTTAACAAACCCTATTAATCAAGGGTTAATCAATCTGATTGCAAAAGAATCTTATAGGTAGACCATTAGGGGATGGAGGCCTATAATACTATTAAATGTTTCTTATAAAATCATGGCTAAGGTAATGGCACTGAGAGTGAGAGAATTTTTAAAGAATATTGTGTGAAAGGAAGTTTATTTTGGACATAGTGATTTGAGTTTGGGAGGCCATAGAGAAGGATAGGGAATCTAGGAAACAAGCTCTCTTTCTTATAACTGATTTTGATAAATCTTATGATATAATTAATGGGTTCTTCATTACATATATGATGTCATATTTGGGCTTCGGTTCAAATTCTCTAGGGATGGTAAACACCCTATTCTCTTGTGCCTCAACTTTTGTTGTAGTCAATAATACACATTCTCCATGTATTATTTTGCACCAATCAATTAGATAGGGATATCCCCTTGCACCTTATATATATGTTTTAATTGTTGATGCTCTTGGTCATTTCTTGGATGATACCCAATTGCATGTGAAGATTCACTAAATTTCACTTCCAAGTGATTATGAGATGGTTAATAATCACTTTGTAGATGATTCCTTACTTTCTATTAAGGTTGACCAAGAGTCATTTTCTATTGATAGGGACTGTTTGTCTATTTTCTACAAGGAATCTAGTGCTAAGATTAGTGAACATAAGACTAATTATTGGTTGATTGATATTGATGAGCCTCTGGATCATTGGATCAATCTTACTTGGAATTTCATTCATCTAGGTGTAATAATAAGGTATATTGGCATCCCTTTTGGTGTGAGGCTTTCTCCAACAACTATGTCAGATTGGTGTTTGGAGCGATTGCAATGTAAATTTTCTTTTGGTATAATAAAGACCTTCAATTTTCTACAAAAATGACTATTGTAAGTAGGATTCTCCATGCATCACTTGTTTATTATGTTTCTTGTTGGTTTCCTAGAAGGGATCAATTTGATAGATTGGAGCAAATCTTGCATTCATACTTTTGTTCCAAATATGGTGGGGATAGGGGCATCCCTATTGTACCCTAGGTGTTTTCATTACACCAAAGGATGAAAGAGGCCTAGGTTTGATTGATATTTCAACACTCGGTAATATTTTGGATGCAAATGCATGATTCAATGTCTAGAAGGAATCTCTCCTTGGAAAGTATTATTGAGAAATTAGGTTATGAAAATAAAGCACATTGGAAAGATCAAGGCATCATTTCGATTATGTGATATAATCTCATCCCCTCATAACTTATAGGTCTCAAGTTCCTTTATTATCAAAAGTATTTAAGCAACATGAAGGAAGGTGGGTTGCCTCCTCAGGTACAAGATGTCAAATAGTCAGGCATGATGGGATTTGGAAAACAAATCGATATGGAGTAGCAATGTGCATGACATATGTATATTAGACATTGTTGGCAGGTGGTTTGGTAAGGAAGACTCGCATCATCGCCGATGCAGTGACACGTTAGAAGAGGTCACTGAAGGCAGAAGGATAGACTGTTTTATGTTTTTTTGAGTCGATTGTACCGTAGAATGCGGGTTTTTGGGTCATTGGACCATATGAGATGTAATTTTGAGTTAATTGTACCACAGTAGGCCGATTTTTGGGTCATTTGGACTGTGTCAGTTAGATTTTGGGTCATTTGTCCAAGAGTCGGCTAGGAAGTTGTTAGTAAGTGGACAAGCATTGTAAAGGCGGAAGCCTATTTATAGTCAAAGAGTCGTATGTGTTGAATAACTTCTTTCGGATTGGATCAGAGCATGATTTTTGGATGTTGTTTATACACATCTTTGAGTCTGTATGTGAGATAAAGAGATGTTGCTGAGATCTGGTTTTGCAGAGGTGTTGTATCAGGGTTTTTCTGAAGTAATATGACATGATAGAACCGTTTGGTGAAATTCCCTGTGTACCTGTTATGTTATTGCATGTTGCGATGATTTCTTGCTGCAGCTAATACTTTAATGTTATACTTGTCACGAAGAATGTTTATGTTGAATGATGCTATGAATATGAATGATGTTAATCTTGAATGCATAGACCTGTTTTGAATGCTGCAAAAAGTTAAGTAAGTAGTGCTGCAACCATCCTCCTTCATTCGGCAGAAACATGGTTTCATCCACTCTCCCTTGATCGCCTCGGGTGAGACCTCATCTGCTCTGTAGGTGTTGCTGGACAGGGTAAAACCTGTCTCGGCCGGTGCTCTGGGAGATCATGGTGGGTTGGTGTCGATAGTGATGGGAACCCCTGTCGACTGGGTTTGAGTAAAAAAATGGTTTCGTTGTTGGGACCGTGTGTGAAGTGAAAGGAAGATATGTTGTGGCACCCGATGAAACCCGAGATCCAGGAATGGTTTGATCGGAAGCTACAGGAATTTGCTGAAGAAGAAAGCCGGAACACTTGACTGACAGTAGATCAATGGGTGGATAGATATATTCATGACGGTCCGCATGAATGGTTCTTTTGTGAATTCTTGGTCCTGTATTTCGAGTGGTTGGCGAAGTTGACCTTTCAGAAGAGGAACTTCTAGGGTGGTGAGCCAACGACCTGGACCCGAGAGTTGATCCAATAACTGCACGAGGTTGACAATAAAGGATAGTGGGCTTTTGAAGTGTGGCTTGATAGCATCTTGGAAGGATATAGTCCTGAATTCACTGTTGATACGCAGAAGTCCTACAGTGAAGCTGAAAGGTATTTCTTCCGTGAACCCCGAGGACGGTTTTTGTTGTCGCTTCAACTGTCCATTAAGATGCTTATTTGTGAAAAGGGTATATTGAAGATGCATATAGATCAGTAAGCAACCTGGTGGGTGGAGGTCGTGGGTATCGCGACAACAGGGGGGCGGTGCATGGAATGATCAGGGGAAGATGGGTGCAGGTCACGATGAGATTGTGAGTGAAGCCGAGGAAGAAAGTGGTCTTACAAGAGGAGGAGCGAGGTTTCGACAGGAAAAAAGGAAAAGGATAGGAGAAGGTCCTGCTGCGATCGAACCGCGAGTTCATGAAGGAAGACCACATGGGACGAAGAGACCTCACAGTTCGGACAAGGACACACAGGCTATGCCCAAGATAGAGGTAGGACCTAACCCCAACAGTAACGTACCCACACCTCCGCTCACTATTTGTCAACCAGTTAGAAACACCACTTCGACCTCACCGGGTCAACGAAATGTGATTGCTAGTAGTTCAGTACCTGTAGGGAGGAAGCTGAGGATGGCGGGTGATGATGCTAAGATACCGCTATTCCACGGGAGTGGGACAGATAACCCAGAACAGTATTGGTTTTTGTGTGAAGTGGTCTAGATTGTCAAACAGATCACTGATGGTGATGCCAAGAAAGGACAGCTGGCGACGACTCTACGATGTCATGCCTTAGATTGGTTTATGAAATTTGTTCTAGTCCCTACAGGAACTCTGACGAAAACACTAGATGAGATCAGGGATGGCTAGATTGCAGAGTTTAGAAAGCCCAAGTCTGAAGCACAATATATCATAGAATTGAAAGAAATTAAGTAGTATCCCAACGAGATGGTGTGGGATTTTGATCAATGGTTCAAGACGTTGATGGTAAGGGTTAGTTTCGACATAAGCATTGTCCAACATAAAGAGTGGTTTATCGCAGCACTGCTTCCCCATATTCGGCTACCATTGATGCAACAAAATATCTCGACGCCTAGGGAAGCTATGGAGATTGCAATGCGATTGGAGGCGTCACCGATTGGAGAAAATGCAGTCGGGATGTCGCAGATTCAGACACAGCTAGCTAACTTGACCATACAGCTGCAGGATTTGAAGAAGGGAAAGGAGCAGCACGAAGAAGTATGGTGTGCGCGATGTTGAGGAGAAGGGCATACGAAGGACAATTTCCCTGACTTCCGCAACTATTTGGTTTCAAGAGTGCCAAACTCGTTAAATGGTGTTGGCATGCTGTATTGTCGCATTTGTCAGGTATTTGGGCATCGCCATGAAGAATGTCCATATATGTAGAAAATGGTCACCAAGCAGATGAATCTATATTGCACTTTCTGCAAATCGGTGGGACATGATGACAAAGATTGTCGGGCATATGGGTTTCTTCATGAGAGAACGTATGACGCATTCTATGTAAAGGATGACCAGTGTGCCATACAACAACCACCACTGTAGCCTAGTCGCTACCTCAACCGCAGGTGCAGTTTGTACTGCAGCAGCAACCACAACAGTTTGTGCCGCAATATGTTCTGATGCAAATGGCTCCACAACAGCCACAGTACATTCAACAACCCCAGTATGTGCAACAAGGGAAAGGCATGCAACCAGCTCTGATGTAGCAACAGTACTATCAACAGCAATACCAACAGTAGGGCGGATTTCATGGAAGATACCGGGGTGGAAGTGGTGGAGGATTTGGTCGCGGAGGAGGACAAGGACCTATGCAATGCTATCATTGTGTAGTATTGGGGCACTATCAGCACGATTTCCCACTGTTGCAGATGCAGTGTACATTTTTCTTTATTACAGACTATACAGTGGAGAAATGCCCACAGCTGATTACACGATTGCAGGTAGGGAATGTCCCATAGTTGTAGAATCAAAACTCGGCACAGTAGCCAGTACAAAATGCGGTGCAGCAACCAGTCCAGAACTAGAACCAACGACCAATTCAAAATGCTAATCAAAATGTGAACCAGCTAGGAAATCCACCGCTGAACCAGAATCAGGGTGTGAATGTTTCAACAATCTCAGCAGAGCCCAGGCCACATGATGCACCTATTGTAGTGATCACTAGGGGAGGTGCAAAAATAGGAGAAGACACCTCACATCCAATGATCCGGTTGGTCGTGCAGAAGAAGGTGTCATTTGAAATTAATTTGGAGTGTGATACGTTCCATCAAACACGACAGGCGTTGGACAAAGGCAAGGTTATTGTCTGTGACATGCCCCCTATCTTTGATGACGCATCAAATGCTGGTCCATCAACCCAGTCTGGAACTTTGCAGAAATTCCTGGAAAGTTGTTTGTTGCCGGTAAGGGATCCTGTTGCGCTTGCTGAGATTGAGGGGTTGTTGCAGCAATTGCCAAGGAGACACCAAGAATCCATGGTGAATTCCTTACAACGAAGGAAGATTGGCAAGGAGATGCAAATAAATATTCAAATTGGAGATTATGATGTCGACTTAGTTATTCTGGAACTTGGTTCGGATGTCAACATCTTAACCAAGTAGGCATGGTAGAAAATGTGGAGCCCCCCATTGAGCTAGTCTCCTGTACAGCTCCGGTTAGCTAATCACGCTAAAGTGACACTGATTGGGAGAGTCCCCCGGTTGGTGGTGGACATTGAGGGCATGAAGACTTACGCTAACTTCGATGTCATCGAAGTGGTTGAAGGAGGAAGCTCTTATCCTGCGTTGCTGGGGATCGGATGGGCCAACGACTGTGGAGAGGTAATCAACTTCAAGCAATGGATGATGGCTTTTGAAAATCGTGATCTTAGAGTTATCGCCCCATTGGATCCGGCTAAAGGAAGAAAATACCTTGAACCAATGAAAGATGAAGATCCCAGCGGATGGGACCATGCATTAAATATTTTAGAATATTACATTCACCCAACTGACAACAGTGAGATTGGATGGCGCAGTGACAGCTTTGCGTCTTCCGACTTTGATGACACGCTAGAACACTAGCAGAACCGCTTGCACGAGGTGTTTCTCCATAAGTGTGGATTGATCATGATCACGCAGTCGCTATGCCGTGTCGCGACTGAAACAGTCACACTACCAATATATGAAGGGCTTCCTGGCTTGTCTGCCTTTCTAACGGAGTTCGAGGAAAGAGTTTCAGAACCACATCGATTGCTGGCATTGGACGAAGCACTAAAGGCTGCTCCAGCACGTTGGTGGGTGACACACAAGGCATCAATTGATGGATGGTCGAAATGTAGAAGATTGATGATGGTCCACTTCGGTGATACCGAGGTATACCACGTAAGGAAGTATGATGGTCGGAACGATCCTGGAGGCCATTTGATGGAGTGTCAGACGTTATGGGCATCGCAACCAAGAGATGAGTGGGTCCACGCATTTATCCATACTTTGGACGAAATGACGTGGTCATGGTATATGTCAGTTGAATGACCAGGAGAAATCACTACTTGGTTGGAGTTGACCATCTATTTTACTCATATGTTCAGTTTTTCTAATCCTAACCCGGATGTCCATAACGCTCTGCAGATCATTCATGATGTGGCTCTAAAGGTTGTTCCTATGGCGTACCTGGCGGATCCACATACACACGGCCAGATGCAATCCATTATGGAATGTTACAATATCACTGGTGGGCTCGAAGATGGTGACGATCCGCGGAATGTCAACATTCAGGAGTTTGAAGGAAGTCGCGATTTGGTACCACCTGGTGTGCCAAGTGATTCGTTCAGTCAGCCCTTGAAGCTTCGCAAGATAAATATTGGGATGGAGACCACTCCCAAGTTCGCAAATGTTGGAGATTATTGGGATGATGAGATGATGGGAAAGGTCACTAAGTTGTTACAAGAGTTCCAAGACCTTTTTCCCATGAATTTCTATGAAATGAAAGGTATTTTGGGTGATCTAGGAGAGATGAAGATTCCCTTGAAACCAGATGTGAAACCGATTAGGCATTGACCTTATCGGCTCAATCCGTGACATAAGGAGAAGTTCAAGGAAGAACTTGATCGCATGTTGGATGCTGGTATCATTCAATAGGTCAAAGAGTCAGAATGGATCAGTCCTATGGTAGTGCAGGACAAGAAGACTAGCGAGGTGCGCATCTGTGTTGATCTACAGAAGTTGAATGATGCCTGCTTGCATGACCCCTTTCTGACCCCGTTTACTGATGAAGTGCTTGAGGGGGTAGGTGGCCAAGAGATGTATTCTTTCACAGATGGGTTCCCAAGCTATCATCAGATCCGTATTTCCAAGGAAGATCGCCACAAGACCACTTTTGTGACAGAATGGGGATGTTTTCAGTATACTGTCATATCGTTCGGACTGAAGAATGCACCTACGATATTTTTGTAGGTTGTTGTTGCTGCATTCAAGGATTTCATCCAGAAGTTCTTGCAGGTATACCTGGATGATTGGATAGTTTATGGTTTGATCCGTGATCATCTGGCCAATCTACAATTGATGTTGGAGCGCTGTCACTGGCACCAGATATCACTGAATTTGAAAAAGTGCATTTTTTGCGCGCCGTTTGGGATATTGTTGGGTCACATTGTGTGCAAGCAGGGGTTGTTAGTCAATCCAACAAATATCATGCTCATTTTGAGCTTGACACCACTGACTACCATTAAGCAATTGAGGGCGACATTGGGGCATACTAGGTATTATTGCAAGTTTATCAAGGGATATGTAGCGATCACTGCCCCTATGGAGAAGTTATTGAAGAAAGATGTTGTCTTTCAATGGAGCCTAGAATGTCAAGATAGTTTTGAGCAGCTCAAGGCTAAGATGACTTCGGCAACGATACTATTATTCCTGAACTGGAGTAAGGAATTCCATGTCCATGTTGACGCATCGTCAATTGCACTCGGTGTGGTGCTAGTGCAACCAGGAGAGGGGGATCTTGATCACCCTATTGCTTTTTCCAGTTGAAAGCTGTCGTCCGCAGAAAGGAACTACACCAATACCGAGTGGGAAATATTGGTGATGGTCTATGCACTATAGAAGTTTTGACACTACTTATTGGGAGGACATTTTAAAATGTTCACAGACCATTCTACCTTGAAGTACTTGGTCAATAAGCCTGTGTTGGGGGGGGAGATATGTCGGTGGTTACTTCTCTTTCAGAAGTTTAATTTTGAAGTAATTGTGAAGCCAGGGCTGTTGAATTCAGGCCCTGATCATCTCTCATGGATTGAAACAGGAGAGGAGCCAACTAACATTGAAGATGGGTTGCCAGATGCACAACTATTTAGGGTTGAAGTAGCCGGTGGCTATTTCAAAGAAATCATTCAGTTTCTGGAAACATGTGCCACACCAGAAGAGCTCACCACTAGTTAGAAGAAGCAGTTGGTGGTTAAAGCTGCCGACTTCTAGCTCATCATAGGAGAGTTATACAAGATGGGTGCTGACGAGATATTACGATGGTGTGTCTTGCCACATGAGCAAGCGCAGATATTGGCAGAAGCACATGGAGGAGTAGCTGGAGGACACTACGGTGGTCGGGCAACTGTTGGGAAGGTGATTCGGGCAGGCTCTGGTGGTCCACGCTCCATAATGATGCGACCAACTATGCGCGGTCCTGCGACGTCTGTCAAAGAACTGAAAAGCCATCCAAGAGGGATGAGATGTCATTGATGCCTCAGTTAACACTGCAGCCATTTGACAAATGAGCAGTAGATTTTGTGGGACCCATCAATCCACCGGGTAAGCGCACTGGTGCCAGATATATCATCACAGCGACAGATTACTTGACAAGATGGGCGGAAGCTGCGCTAGTTGTTGATTGTTCCGCGGCCACGGCCACGTGATTCTTGTCTAATAACATTATCACTTGTTTCAACTGCCCCAAGATATTGCTGAGCGATCAAGGCAGCCGCTTTCTCAATCGCAACATCAGCGCACTGACAGAGGAGCTGCAGATTCAGCATAAGAAGAGTATGCCATATCATCTGCAGGAAAATGGCACGATGGAAGCTTTCAACAAGATATTGGAACATGCGATGACAAAGGTGTGCAATGTGAACTACGACGACTGTGATCTAAAAATCCCAGCAATATTGTGGGCCTATCGCACCACATGTAAAAGGTTGACGGGTCAGACACCATTTAAGCTGGTGTATGGACAAGAAGAAATCATGCCAATGGAGTACATTGTTCAAGGTTTGCATGTAGCAGCAATGACAAGAATGGATTCTGTGGCAGCAATGGAAGAATGTCTATTGCAGTTAGGGAAGCTGGAGGAAGATCTCTTTATCACCGGTTTCCATCAAGGTGTGGAGAAGGATCTCTAGAAGGCTTGGCACGATCGCCACATCAAGAACAAATAGTTTCAATAGGGCGACTTGGTGCTGTTATATGATAGCAAGTTTATGAAATATCCAGGAAAATTGCAGATGCATTGGCTTGGTCCGTATTGCATCAGTAGCATAACTTCAGGAGGCGCGGTACAGTTGCAGTAGTTGGATGGAGCGATGCTCCTCAAGTTGATTAATGGTAGCAGGTTGAAGCCGTATCGGTTGGGCTTGGAACAACGTGATGCTTGAGTCGCATCGGGAAAAAAAAATGTGTAGATCGATCAGTGGCAGGGTGGAACACCAATGGGAACAGAATGCGGAAGCAGGGAGGCTTGTGCCACAAGCTAGGAGTGGCCCGCAACAAGTGGCAAGGTCGCGACTGGGTCAAATCAGCAATAAATGCCAAAAGTTAAAATAGTTAATTAATGACGCTGGTTCGAATGATGGGAATTAATGGCAGATCCGGCTGATCGACTGGAAGGATCGATGGTGGATTTGCATCATTAATATAGGATTTTGGTTGAATTAAATGAAGAATTTAGTGATGATTATGGATGCTTCAGTTGGATGCTAGAAAAACAGATAGAATCTGTCACATACCCCAATTTTAAAAAAATAATGTAATTATTTTATTTTATTCCTGAGACATTATGTTAAATTTAATGCTAAGTGGGAATTGATGACTCAGTAGAGTCACCAGAAATGGAATGTAAATTTTGAATATTTTATTATTTATAAATATATTATGGAGACAATAGCATGGGAGAGCTGTTAAAAGAGGTTACTGGTCTAACTCGTGGAAGGAACTAGGTGGAAAGGCAAAAGACAAGTGGCAGCATCCTCAAACACTTCCTAAGTTGCAGGTGGCAACTTCCCTATATTTTGGGGTCATGATTCCCCAAGAAAGTGGAATCTGAGCAGGTGGCTCATTAATGACAGTTAACCCAACTAAGACCTAGGCAATCTTTTAAATAGTACTCAATGAACTGAGCTGTGGGTTCAGCATTGTTCTAGAGGGAGAATACATTCAGGTGAATGCTATTCAGGAGTCCCATTGAGGAAGAGGGAAAATACAGTAAGGGAGTGTTTTGATATGGGATGCTGCAGTAACTTGGTTCCAGTTTAGCTATTTGGCTGAGTGAATTGTTCTGCTACACCTAGTTCCAGCCAGGGAGACCAGAGCAAGCTCGGGGGTCCTGAGAAGTGCTGTCTGGGCACTCTCCAGGAATTGGTAGGGAGGAACAGCCTCCCATTGCTGTTGTTGTCCACAAATCAAGACAGGTTCTGCTACTTACTCCTATATGTTTATTAAGGAAGAATTAATGCATGTTATGTGTACTGTTAATATGTTTAAATGGTAATTAATCTGTTAGTAAATTGAATATCTCGGAATATCAGTAGAAGATTTTTGAAGTTACTGTGATTTTCTGATTTGTTAGGATGAGTTAATATCTTTGTTTTTCTATTATTAATGCATTTATAATTTACACAGAAAACCATCCTTATTTTATGCAATAGTTTATATACTATAAGCATAATCTAGTTTATCATTATTTTGTTAAATACAAACCCTAGCAGGAAATATTATAGTTATGATATTAAAACAAATTAAAGAAATTAGAACCCTACTGCCGAGCTTAACTTTGTTTTATCAACACTCTCAGGTCTCTGGTTTATCAATCAAACTGAAATTCTAGAACTCAGATCCGGTTTTTACAACCAAACAATAGGAGAACAGAAGTCTAATTCATCTATCGAGCACAGTAATAGGAAGATATCATTCTTTTTATTTACATTTAAACGAAAACAGAGTTGACCAAAGTAACAAAAATACATCACAACTGTAGGATTTCGTGAATCCTATTACCCCAGTCCTCAATTTAAGAGTATCTCAACAGATAAAAACCTAGCTGTTTAATCCATAAAACGAAACCGACAGAATAGTTTCCAACTCACTATCGAGTTCTATTATAAAATCTTGCTTCTGTTTATCTAACTACCAACAGTAAACCATTATAATTACAGAATCATAATATAACTAATTTCATTATTGTGCTTCGGATTATACATTGGTATGCTAGAAGTTACATGCATGTGAACATGGAAGAGTTTTCACAACAACCGACGGAGCCAGCAAACCATTTCTTATGTTATGATAATCTAACCTGGGTGCGAACCCCCAACTGGGCAGAGTTTATTTTAAAAACAACTAGACAAGTAACTAAACCTAATTGCGAAGGTGTGTTCATTCGAATCACATTATCCCAAGTTTTTAAATAATAAGAAGTTCCAGTAGAGGTAAACATGGTATTTAAAATCCTCAACAAACTAAAACATATAGCACAGTTGTTTTTGCTCATCGTCGAGCCCTCTTATTATTACAGTACATTTCGTTTGTTACGCATTTAACAACAGGAGGAAACCATAACTATAATATCAACTTTTAAAACAAGTCATCTCCGTAGTTTTAAATATTATTCTCATCCTTTCTGACTTACATACAACAGAAAATAATAAGGGTAATTACCATGATTCACTTATGGCCATAGCCCCTTTCTTTTATTAAAAAGAAACAGTAGATAAACGTAGAAATCTTATAACGCATTCCATTTCCTGCTCATTACATAGTTCAGAACAAAGACAGAACAAGTTTTATATAAGCCTGTGTACAGGCAGAACTATATTAAAATATATTTCAAAAAACCCTGGAAGATATTCCAACCCTTTTTTAAAGGGTTTGTAACAAAACTTAAAACACAGAGGTCGTAACCTCCCTCAAAGAACAGAGGCTTAAAACAAAATTTTTATCACAAACTATCCGGTATCAAACAACCAAAGTGCCGAAAAGGAGTTCCATTAGCCACAACAACAATGGAAGCCAAACTTCCAAGACCAAAACCCTACAGTGCAAACAACCCACAAGGAGGATTTTCCATGGTAGAACCAGGCTTACCCGGAGATGCAACCAACAACCGAAGCCGGATTCATCCACAATACGAAGGGAGTCCGAGCCTGCAACAAAATAAAAGCTTTATCAATAATCATATTCATCTATATAAAAATGACGATTCTTAAAACAACTTGTTGTGTTCAGAAAAACAAGGATGAACCTTTAAGCTTACCGAGGTTGAACGCAGACATGTACAGTAGATAGGCTGGTAGCCATAAGCAACAGAAGGGTGAACCCCTTTCGTTTCACCAACACGAACAAGCTAACTGCTAAACAAGAAGTATGTGCTACCGTGTAAGCATCAAAAGGGAACCGAGCAAAAAGAAATGCAAGGTCACGCCGTGACAATAGATTCCACAGTTAACAAATTTTCAAAACCCTAGACTCTGGACCAGTTACAGTGCCAAGCAACAAATACTAACGACGCTCAATAAAGCTTTGAATGATATAAAAGATGAGGTAGAAGGCAAACTGTTGACGCAGTACAACAATGGCAGACAGACTGGTAAATGAACGACAAGGATAAACCCTAGGCACTATCACACTTCCATCGCGGTCAACAGGTGTATGCTAAAGACTTGCAAACAACAACATTAAAAAAAGGAGTGGTAACAGTCTGGGAACTGAGAATAACCACGCTACCATAGAGTTCAGACCTGGAGAACTTGCAGTGAAAGACCCGAGCCCGAAGGCTTTGAAAGAAACAACAAAGTAGGGTTTGGTCCCGAGTCTTTATATCACACATACTTGGCTCTCGTTAAATCACGTATCAGTTAAATATTCCATGCTGAGGGTCGAGACTCCATAGTCTTAATCCCAATTATTGTCAATCAATTAAAATCATAGCAATGATACCCAACTATGGCAACAAAGCATATGAACTTAACAAATCTTCCATGTTAACACATGCCTCGACGTAGTATTGGAGAAATATGATACCCGGACCTACAATAATTACAAGGAGGTAATAATATCAAAAGTTCAAAGATTTCAATGATAATTTTATCATTGTTGATGAACAAAACCCCATATTGTTTATAGGTAAAACATTATTGCGAGATCTTTGTAATACTCATATCATTCATATATTTCAAAAAAAACCCTTAGTCGATGTCTTGATTACCTTGTATTATTTTTTGACAGAAATTGCTCAGTCCTTAGCAATTGAGAATAAAACTTGGAGTCTGTTCAAGTATATAGTATACGTTAAATTGTTATAAGAACTGCCAAGGAGATAGTATCAAGTAAATTAAAATTACAAATCGATCATTAAATTCGTACCCTAGCCAATTATGAAAATAATAGATATTATAGCTCTGTCGGTGTTCTCAACTATGGTAGAAACATAGGGCATAAATATATGATACTGTAATATTGAGATAACATTGCACTGAGAATTTAAGAATTGCCATGAGGGGACTTTAACTGTTGGAATTCGACGTTGAAATTCTTACATGGTTGGTTTAAGAAAAACAGACCTGTGTTATCTTGTGTACACAACGTGTGAAATCAAGTATGATAATACAAACTAAGAACAGTTTTCAATTAAGATAACGACGTGAATCGTAAACAATAGAAGGAAGGTATCAACAATACACAGTGATATCTCTAAAGCTGTGCAATTAAAAGTATAAGACAAACTTAGTTATAAATTTTGAACTGGGCAAGAAGTAAAATTTTCTACCTTAAGGAGCTCGATAAACTTGGTTAGCAAGGTTAGACTTTTTCATTGAATGAGTCGGTACAGATATTTTGACTTGATGCTTCAAAAGATTATTGCGGCGACCCGACATTCCTGTGTATCTGTAAGCGAAGAGAGAAATCGATGCATTAGCTAAAAAGCTAAGTAAGCTAGTCCATCATAGCATTTTCCCCCTTGCGGTTGAAAGATAGAAAACAACCAGCAACATTTAAGAAACTTATAATAATATTTAAGTATAACAAATACCATTCAGACATCCTTACAATCACATTAGTTAAACGGATAGCTAATGACGACATTTAGTATTATTTATTGCTATCTTAAAAATTTTAAATTTTTCTGAAAATATCGGGATTTGACAGAATCTGGTCGGAAGGCACCGAGAATTCAGTTGTTAAGTGCCTATGTAGAGCTGAAGAGTATTGTTATAGCTTGGTGAGTGCAGTTATGCATTGGGCAAGGTTCAATTGAACTTGCCGAGTTCCATTAGGATGGAGAAGCTATCAGTTGAGAGCACTGGGTAAGGTATGCCACAAGAGCTAGAAACGGTTGAGATTAGCAGTGAGGTTGAGTCTCCTTTCACCGGGATTTCCATTGAGGAAGAAGTTGCATCTGCGAGAGATGTCAATCTTGAGGAAGAAGTTGCAAACATGCTGGTAGGGACGTCAGTAATCGCCAAGAAGCATCGAGGGAGTCAACATTTTGAGTCCCCGCAGAGCCAAAGGCAACTTAAATCATCCGCCGGGGTGGTAGGAGAAGCTTATGTGCAGGTGGGGCAGTCCAGTCATTGCGTTGACGAATTTTCCCCATGGGAGGGACTATCGGTTGTTGACATCCCTGGGTATATCCCTCCCAGTCGACCGGATGCAACCCCATGCAAGCTGAACCCGAAGCAGAAGTATGGCATGAAGATGCCAGGCTCCCTTCCAGAATGGAGTGCTCGGTTGATATTGTGTTGGAATTGATGCTCCTACGATATGATGATCATGATATGGTGGCCTACCCAGACATTACCTCAGCCCCATATGTGGCTGGGTCACGAATTACCGCAATGCTGATTGCATAGAACTGGGCACGTGTATTGGAACAGGCTGGCTTATTAGGTCTCATTAACATGCCGCATTTTGGGCAAATGGAAAAAGTTAACACGTGTGTGAAGCAGCTGCTTGCGTGCTTCCATGGTGGCTCCTTATGGCTGGATAGAGAAATTTCGGTCACTGTTGATATGATTTCGTCCATTAGCAGACTGCCTAAAGATGGCATTGATATGTTGCAGTACTTCCAAGGGAAAGCGAACGAAAAAAGGCGGGCGGGTTAGCTGGTGAAGAAATATGGCTTGGAAACGGATGGCTATGGCTATCGCACTGACAGTATCAATGATAAGGCAGTACTCACCGGCAACAAGATTTTATCCTACAAGGTGGTCAGGGGTGGTCGTCCTGACCAGTGCAACTCAGGGATTATCGCATGTGCAGTACAATGCGTGGAGGGCGTCCAAATGAACTGGTCCTTGCTTCTATTGAATCAGTTGGTGGAGGATGTCACGACAGTTCAGGCCAGCAAGGGCTCGTTTACATATAGCTGGTTGCTACTTTTGATTGCATTTGTGGCTTGGAAGGAGCCCGATGTGTATCAGGGAATGGATGTTGCGGCTGCAAAAGAATGGTGGGGTGCACATTATCAGAACTTATGGTATGTGCGCGAGTCAGAGCGACTCCGGGATTTCCAATTTCTATTTTGGCTCTATTGGGAGATGTTCTGCAATGTAGAAACAAAGGTATCGCGGATATCTGACGACACTGCGGCAAAGTTTAAGCCGATCATGGAGTTTATGGTTCGGCCGCATGCTATTTATGTGCAGGAAAGATGGGACCCCAGTCAGTAGTGGTTGCTGACCCCTTATAAGGTAACGACAAAGGCACTGGATGCCATTGTGAATGATTGGCCACCAGAATGGTGCGCACCTGTGGCATTGGCAGAGATTGAGGCTGGAGAGTCGGCAAAGGGTCTAGGGGATCGTACATGGAGCAGAACCCACATAGTCATCATGATTCCGATCAAGAGTCCATCAAAACACCAACGGATGATGATAGTGACCGTGCCTTGGAAGAGAACAGAATGAAAGGGCACCAGGATCCGATGACAATCAGCGGGTTTCCCTTGTCGATCGAAGCAAGCTTGGGCTGACTCATAAAAGAAATCGGTGATGCATCCACCGCAGCAGCTCAGAAGATGATAAGGGTGACAGACGAAGGCTTCCATGCACTCACTGCTCATATGGATTCGTTGTGTGACATGGTGTTGTGGAGGGAACCAGAAGAGGCCGTAGCACCACAAGTTAGCATAATCAGCACCGACCCGTGGGTCCGGAATGTGGAGATTCCCCTGATTGCGATTGTGGATGAAGATGAGGTTCTGAACACCTTGCTACAGTAGTTGAAGAAGGTGTCCCTTAATGTTAATGCATTTCCAGCAGAAGAGTTGGCCACTGTGCAGGAAGCTACCAGCCAGGAGACGACAGACTGACTGTAGGAGATTAGTGGCATGTGCGTACGACTGCAGGCGAGTGAGGTCGACGTGCAGTGCGCCATTGAATAATTGAACGGTCGGGCTACTTCAGCACGACAGGCTGTGGATGAGATCGAGGAAGATATCAGGAAGGAATGAGCTGAGAAAGCTCGCGATATCAAAGAATTGAAGAAAGAGCAGGACTGCCTCATTGCCGAGAAGGCCAGTATGTGGGAGGACAGTGTACGGGTCGACCAGGCCATCATGAAAGCTTATCAACATGTGCTGGAGCCCACTGAAGAGGTGGATGTGCTACAACGGGTGCGGCGAGTGGGGGCTTCCATTGTCTAGTTAAGGCAGGAGAATCAAGATTTGAAGCCTCAGGTGAATCCTAGTATGCCTCATGTTGAATTCAACGACAGGAAAAGGGCTATTAAGGAAGTCGCAACTCAGATGGAGGAGCTGGAAAAGGCCACGACGAAGCTCACAGCCGATACCTTACAGTTCTGGAGCCAAATTGTCTAGGATGAGCAGGTTGACCATTTGATCAAGTATCGACAGGATGCAGAAGGACAGTTGGCAACCCTCAAGGCAGCCATGCGCACAATGCCACCCATGGAACAGGTCTCCAAGTCTTAGCACTTAAAGGAATTGCAGTAATGAGTTACCAAGGATGATGAGTGGCAAAAGAAGCATGTTGCGTAGTTGGAGCAGTTCCAGGATGTTAGGGGGCAGTTCATGACCAAGGCGGGTGAAGCGCTATAGGCAGTACAGAAGGGTCGTCAACAGGTAATGGTGAAGCTCACTGCGCATCCATCTACAGAAGATGTGCTCGACAGTCAGGTGGCAGCTATAGAATCCAAGGAAATGGTAACGACAGTCGCGTAGCAGCACAAGGATTTCAAAGTGAAGACCACAAAATACACCACGTCTAGTTGACGTGGCTCGAGGGAGAGCCACAAGATTGTGTTGGGGGCCTGGTTGAAGGCGGTTTGGTAAGGAAGACTCACAGCATCACTAATGCTCCAACATGTTAGAAGAGGTCGCGGAAGGCAGAAGGATAGACTATTTTATGTTTTTTTGAGTCGATTGTACCACAAAATGAGGGTTTTTGGGTCATTGGACCATATGAGATGTAATTTTGAGTTAATTGTAACGCAGTAGGTGGGTTTTTGAGTCATTTGGACCGTGTCAGTTAGATTTTGGGTCATTTGTCCAAGAGTCGGTTAGGAAGTTGTTCGTAAGTGGACAAGCATTGTAAAGGAGGAATCCTTTTTTTAAGTGAAAGAGTCATATGTGTTGAATAACTTCTTTCAAATCGGATCAGAGCATGATTTTTGGATGTTGTTTATATGCATCTTTGAGTCTGTATGTGAGATAAAGAGATATTGCTAAGATCTGGTTTTGCGGAGATGTTGTATCAGGGTTTTTCTGAAGTAATATGACATGACAGAACCGTTTGGTGAAATTCCCTGTGTACCTTTTATGTTAATGCATGTTGCGATGATATCTTGCTGTAGCTAATACTTTAATGTTATACTTGTCGCGATGAATGTTTCTGTTGAATGATGCTATGAATACGAATGATGTTAATCTTGAATGCATAGATCTTTTTTGAATGCTGCAATAAGTTAAGTAAGTAGTGCTGCAACCACCCTCCATCATTCGGTGGAAACATGGTTCTGTCCACTCTCCCTTGATCACCTCGGGTGAGACCTCATCTGCTCTGCAGGTGTTGCTGGATAGGGTAAAACCTGTCTGGGCTGGTACTTAGGGAGATCGCGGTGGGTTGGTGTTGATAGTGATGGGAACCGCTGTCGAATGGGTTTGAGTCAATAGACATCCCTCGATTCAATAATTTTGACTGAGTAAGAAAATGATTTTCTATTGGAAGGGCTTGTGGAATGATAACACTCGAACTTGGAAGGAATGACAATCTATTGATCATGATTTTTCCTTATCCTCTATGGATAGACATGCTATTATGGATATTATCAACATTATTCCATTTTAAGACTTGCTTAAAAAGAGTATACATATGCCTAGCCCATGTTGGCATGATTGGGAACGGATTTTTGTGTGCTCTTTGTTTCAATATGATTCTCAAAGTTTGTACCTTCTTATTCATAAGTGGAATGAGAGTATCCCTATTCTTATTTCATGATGGGTGTCTAATGATGCAAAGAGAAGGTGGATCAAGAGATTTCATAATGTTTGGTTAATTTAGGTGAGCTACAAGCTTCCGGAGTTTGCATGGCTAGTAAAATACCAAGGCCTTCCTACCAAGCCATGACTTGCAAAAAGTGATCTGGGCCTTGACACAAAGTTGAGGGACCTTTTGGATGCAATAATAGATGTAAAAAAATCACTCAAGTTTTTGAAAACCAAAACATATATTCTTTTATTACATCTAGCAATGTGCAAGCACAAGATTTCCACGGTGAAGGCCACGTAGGATAGGCAAAGGAAACACATATGCATTTTTGTCTAACTAAAATGCATATACGATTTATAAAACATGTTTTATTTCCCAATTCAACCCGCATTTCTCATTTCCTCCATTGCAACACGAACAATTGACTTTTGGGTATCCAATTAGTCGAATCACGAATGCGATTAGGGAGCATAGAAGCACCATATTCCACTGATAAAATACACCTTTCCCATCTTAGGAAATTTCATCAAAAACCTTGCTTCTAAAATATCTGTTTCATTTATTTGTTTTCCCTAAAAAAAATTAAACCCTAGTTTATGAACTAAAAAAATCCCAATACTCATAAAATTTAAATCATTTTCACTCCATATATATTCATGATCATCCTTATGAATACAAATCACTATAGTTTCTCATGTATATAGCAAGGGTGCATACAACTTAGAAAACATCAGGTGGAATCCATATATGTCCAAAAATACATAAACAAAGAGGTTAAATGGCCTATAGAGTCCAAAAAACTTTATGCTACAACAAATAATTACATATCAAAATCATTACAGATATTGGGATTTTATTTATCAATAGCACCCTGTTCCCCCTCCTCTAGGCTCTAGCCATTTCCTCTACCCAGAATATCGAAGTTGGTCCTCCAAGGACATTAGTCAACACCCTATAGTTTTGATGGAACTTCCTAATCCAAGTTTTTAAATAAGGTAGAGAAGCTTCCCATGGTTAATATGTGATTTCACTTGAGTGAAGGGTACATTTTTGTTAAGGCCAGGGCATAGGAGTTCTACAATAAGAACCACCAACATCAAGGTACATAGGGAGGTTGATGTGCTTGATTACATGCCAATGCCATACCCTCATACATGATAGCACCCATTGGAAACCTTGCAATCCTTAACGCTTGAAAACTATTAAGTCTGTTGAATTCTAGATGGGATCTAACATTCTACTTTTTTGCATATGAAGTTCAACGAGGTTGGAACCACTCTCAAGCATCCTCAATGAACATCAGGAATCAAACACGTTGAATCTTTCTGACAACTATCTCTCACAAGTAACAATGCATTCCATACATGGATCTTGAGGATTTTAAAGAACATGCTCAAATACCATGTTAGATTTAAGATAATGTAAATATAAATTCATGACTTGGGACATTTAACACACCTGTAAATTTAAATTAATACACATATACGACATAAATTTAAGATGGAAAAGTGTTATGTTGATTCATTAGTGTAATTTTTCAATTTAAAATCTAAAATTATAAATAGTTCACAATGTTATTTGTTGTAAACTAGTTTTACATTTTTCATTTCTTAGGTCGATGTCATTATACCATATGTATTTTTCTAATGATTGATTTTTGGTATTTATGATTGGAGTGTCTACTATGGATAGAAATGTAGATATTCTGACAGATATTTCCCACTTGAGAGAGATTGGTGCCACATGGAGGGGTGGAGACTAACTCCACTACTCCTTGGCACAATAATTGGATGCCATTGTGGACACCATTAGCCACTCTACTGGTGATTTGTATGACATCACATCATACAGATAAAGGAAAAGGAAAGAATATGCAAATGGATTGAGCTACAATGAAGTGAAAAAGATAAATATCACAAAGGATAAAATAGTTTCATTGTTTAGAGTCCTGGGATGGATGACATTACAAGCACCAATAGAGCACACATTTCCATTGAGTGGTGCATATATCCACCATTTCGTGAGAATTGGATGGATTGATGGTACATGTTTTTGGTATGCCACCACACAAAAATATGGAACCTCCATTATAATTTCTTTGGAATATATATGCTGAGTTCATCTTGGAAAAACACGTCAATTATTTTGATATCTTGCAGTTCTAGGGTGTTGGTTTGGGGATGCCCAAAAATATTCCCAATCCCAGGCTTCGAGATGCAAATCAGCCCATACCTCCACCTCGAAACTAGCTACCTAGGCCATATGTCCCTCGTGCACATCAAATGATTCCCCAAGTGCAGGAGGCATTTTTTAGTCTGGCTGAGGCGATTCTTTTCCATGGCATTATTACTGGCCAGGAAAGTCCATCTTCCTCTAGTGGGGTACTGTGATGCACCTGCAACAATTAATTAATAAGAATATGCGAAATAGCAGAAATGACAAAACTCAGAATCACTTTTATATTGATCACAGGCCACTTCGAGGGGGAAACCTCCTATGAGCAAGCTCAATACAAATAACTTTACGGTGCCTTCATAGGTCTCAACACACACTTATATAGTAATTATAGGCACCAATACTATGGGTCAAAACCATAGGCCACTACAAACTATGGATCAACAATACTACGGGCGACTTACAAAGCATATGCACCAACAACAATAACATAAACTATTGATCAACAAATACTACGGGACGACTTACAAATCATATGCGTCCAACAACAATATACTAACAAAGTAAAGACATGGGTTCCTAACATCCCCTCCCCCTTAAAAAAAGCTTTGTCCTCAAAGCTTTAGATGTGGAAATTGTTGTTGAATATGAAGGAGTGGTTCCCATGTAGCATCCTCTGGTTGCATGCCGTGCCACTGAATTAAGACCTCTGTGATAGAGCAAGAGCGAAGCTTACAAGTGCGCCGATTGAGGATGGCCTCTGGCTCCAAAAGGATGGATCCTTCATTATCTAGTTCGAGTAAAATCATTTGTCCACTGATGTTGGTGCCAAGAACTTTCTTCAGACAAGAGACATGAAAGACTGGATGAATGCGGGAAGAAGGAGGAAGTTCCAATTTATAAGCAACGGACCCAATCTTCTGAAGAATCCGATATGGCCCATAGAACTTTGGAGCGAGCTTATGACGCCCTTTGAGTTTCAGGGAGGACTGCTTGTACAGCTGGAGACGAAGAAAAACCATATCGCCGACTTGAAAAGTGCGCTCAGAACGGTGCTGATCAGCTTGTTGCTTCATGTGATTTCTTGCCATGTGAAGATTGTCCCGCATAATGCGAAGAATCTGATTGCGGTTTCGAAGGACCGTGTCAACTTCCTGAACTGGTGAAATGGTGGGGGTGTATGGAAGAAGAAATGGAGGTGCCTGACCATAGATTGCTTCATATGGGGTCATTTTAGAGGTAGTGTGGTAAGAGGTATTGTACCACCATTCAGCAAGAGGGAGCCACTTTTCCCATTGATTTTGTTGTTCAGAGGTGAAGCAACGAAGATAAGTTTCCAAGCATTTATTGATAATTTCAGTCTGACCATCTGTTTGTGGGTGATACCATGAACTCATCTTCAGTTTGGTGCCAGTGTGGCGAAATAGTTCTGTCTAAAAATGACTGGTGAAATTTGCATCACAATCCGAGACAATGGAAAAAGGGATGCCATGAAGACGAAAGATCTGGTCCAGGAAATTTTGAGCGACTAAGGAGGCTGTATAGGGATGGCTGAGAGCACACAAATGACTATATTTGGAGAGGTGATCAACCACAACGAGAATCACTATCTTCCCAACAGATTTAGGGAGCCCTTCAATGAAATCCATAGAAATATCTGTCCAAATCCGTGTAGGTATGGGCAAGGGTTCGAGCAATCCTGGAAGGAGTGTTGTTTCATCCTTATTGCATTGGTAGGTATCACATTCGGCCACCATCTGTTGAATTGTCCTTTTCATGCCCTGCCAAAAGAAGTTACGCCGTTCCCGTTCATATGTTTTGAGGAACCCAGAGTTCCCTGCCGATGGAGAAGCATGGATTTCATAGAAGACAACCTGTTGAAGATCTGTGCTTTGGGGAAGCACCAGACGACCCTTGTATCTCAAAGAAGCACCATCCCAAGAGTAATGTGGTATAGCAGAAGGGTTTTTGGTCAAGCATTGGTTGATTTGAGATAAGTAAGAGTCATTGACATAACCCTGTTGAACAGATTGCAACCAATTTGGAACAGGCATAGAAATAGCTGAAAGAGAACATTGGGCATCAAATGTGCGAGAAAGAACATCTACCACAATATTGTCTTTACCCTTCTTGTAAGTGATCTCATAGTCATAACCCATGAGTTTGCTAACCCATTTCTGTTGTGTCGGGGAGGAGACACGTTGTTCCAAGAAATATTTCAGACTCTGGTGATCAGTCTTGATGCAGAAATGATTCCCTAATAGGTATGGGCAGCACTTCTGTATTGCATGCAAAATAGCCATCATTTCCTTCTCATAGGTAGAGGCAGCTAAATTCTTACCTGAAAGGGCTTTGCTGGTGAACGCAATGGGGTGTTCATATTGAAGGAGAACAACACCAAGTCCATTGCCGCAAGCATCACTCTCAATAGTGAAGGGCTTGGAAAAATCGAGCATAGCTAGAATAGCTGTAGTACACATAGCTTGTTTTAGTTTGTCAAATGCACACTGAGCAGCATGTGTCCATGTAAAAGCATCCTTTTTCAATAGAGCAGTTAATGGAGCTGCAATCTTCCCATAATCCTTGACAAACTTGCGGTAGTAGTCAGTCAACCCCAAAAAACCACGAAGGCTCTTGAGTGTCTGAGGATGCGGCCAATTGTTCATGGCATCGATTTTGGCAGGATCCACGTGAACCCCTTATGTTGAGATAATGTGCCCGAGATACTCAACTTCCTTCTGTCCAAAAACACATTTAGACTACTTGGCATGGAGATGATGGTCAGAGAAAAGTTGCATGACAAGATCCAGATGCTGGAGATGTTCATCCCATGTTTTACTGTAGATGAGGATATCATCAAAGAATACCAGAATGAATTTCTGCAAGTAGGGTCGAAATATTTTATTCATTAAGGCCTGGAATGTGGAAGGAGAATTAATGAGGCCAAAGGGCATGACCAAAAACTCATAATGGCCATCATGTGTGTGGAAAGTTGTTTTAGGGATATCATTCTCATGAACCCGAATTTGATGATACCCAAAACGAAGATCCAACTTGGAGAAAAAGTGAGCCCCATGAAGCTCATCAACAATAGGAATTGGAAACTTATCCTTGATGGTGAGGTGATTAAGTGCTCGGAAGTGAATGCAGAGGCGCCATGACCCATCTTTTTGCGAACAAGAATAATTGGAGAAGAAAAGGAACTAGTGCTTGGGCGAATAATACTTTGCTTCAATAAGTCCTGAATGAGCATTTCAATCTCCGTTTTTTGGTGAAATGGGTAGCGATAGGGCCTGATGTTGGGAGGAACGCTGCCAGGAAGGAGCTGAATACGATGGTCTTCTGGCCTGGAAGGTGGCAATCCCACTGGTTCAGCAAAGACACCTGTATATCGATCCAGAATTTGTTGTAGATCCAAAGGAGTAGTGGAGACCGCTGAAGGTTGCATCTGAATGGAATGGAGCTAAGCGATGACACCATGTGAATTCTTCTTGAGGAGTTTTTCCATGTGATGTGAACTGATGATGCTGAGAGAACCTGATTGTAATCCTGTCAATGTGTGTTTTTGTCCATTGAGGGAAAACTGCATCCAAAGTTCAGCAAAATCCCATAATATAGGGCCAAGTGTGCGTAGCCATTGAGAGCCCAAAACCACATCACATCCGCCTAAGTTCAAGGAAAACATGTAAGAGCGCAAGGTATAATCTCCCATAGAGATACGCACATTTTGACACTTCCCTTTGCAAGGTAAGGTGCCCCCATTGGAAACCATGACTTCAAAATTGGAGCAAGGATGGATAAAACAATCAGCTTGTTTGGCGATCTGAGGGTCAATGAAATTATGAGTGCTACCGGAATCAATGAGTATTGTAAGAGGAAGCTTCTTGAAGTAACCCCTGAACCGCATTGTTTGGGGGGGGGTGATTCGAGCTAAAGCATGGAGAGATATCTCTGGTTGGTCATCCTGAGACGGAGGGTCAATAGGCGGTTCAAGAATGTCGATTGGAGCATCCAGTGTTTCTGGATATTCGTCACCAATTTTAGAGGCAGGCAGAGAATCCACATCCAAGAGATAGAGCTTTTTCTGAACACATCTATGTCCCCGAGTGAATTTCTCATCACACTTATAGCAAAGCCCCTTTTCTCTGCGTTCTTGCATCTCTGTTTCAGGCAAACGCTTGATAGGAGTTGGTCGAGGAGCCTGCGGTATAGGTGGTCGTTGAGAACCCATATTTCGGAAGGGAACAAAAGTGGGCTTGGAGCGTTGTTGGGATGCAATCTTGTCTTCTGCCAACTTAGCCAACCCTAGGTCTTCCATCATTGTGTTGGGACAGAACATTTTGACCTCAGAGCAGATGGCATCCTTTAGACCACTGATAAAACAACTACGGTAAAAGTCATTAGACAATCCTGTGGTGTGGTTGGCTAGTTTCTCAAATTCGGTTTGATACTCTCTCACAGTGCCAATTTGGCGAAGTTTAGTGAGGGCTCCTTAAATCTGCCGGGAAGACAGTGATTCTCATTATAGTTGATCGCCTCTCCAAATATAGTCATTTTTGTGCTCTCAACCATCCCTATACAGCCTCCTCAGTCGCTCAAATTTTCCTGGACCAGATCTTTCGTCTTCATGGCATCCCTTCTTCCATTGTCTCGGATCGTGATGCGACTTTCACTAGTCATTTTTGGACAGAACTATTTCGCCACATTGGCACCAACCTGAAGATGAGTTCAGGGTATCACCCACAAACAGATGTTCAGACTGAAATTATCAATAAATGCTTGGAAACTTATCTTCGTTGCTTCACCTCTGAACAACAACATCAGTGAGAAAAGTGGCTCCCTCTCGCTGAATGGTGGTACAATACCTCTTACCACACTGCCTCTAAAATGACCCCATATGAAGCAGATGATATGAACCGTTACACCAAAACCTCGAGATGCTAGTGAAGGCCTCCCACCAGGATCTTAACATCCCACCACGCTCTGCAATCCAAACTCTAGGATGGATGTGCGCCCATACGGTGGTGTCCCCTTTGCACCGTACGAGCCCGGGGTGAACACTGCAATGCCGGCGTTGCCACCCGCTCTGTGACTTGAACCTGGGTGGAGGCTCTGATACCAGATGTGATGCACCTGCAACAATTAATTAATAAGAATATGCGAAATAGCAGAAATGACAGAGCTCAGAATCACTTTTATATTGATCATAGGCCACTTCGAGGGGGCAACTTCCTATGAGCAAGCTCAATACAAATAACTTCACGGTGCCTTCATAGGTCTCAACACACACTTATATAGTAAGTCTAGGCGCCAATACTATGGGTCAAAACCATGGGCCACTACAAACTATGGATCAACAATACTACGGGCGACTTACAAAGCATATGCGCCAACAACAATAACATAAACTATTGATCAACAAATACTACGGAACTACTTACAAAGCATATGCGTCCAACAACAATATACTAACAAAGTAAAGACATGGGTTCCTAGTAGGTACAACCATCACCTCTTGGTGTCCCAATAGCATATAATGGTTGGGGTAGAATGAAATACCATGAACCCCACATTGAGATACATGTGTGCACAACATGTGGTCAAGCCCAATATTGTCATGGGACAACACGTGCTACCTCTACGATGACTTCCAGTGAGGTATGCATATGGATTTAATACTAATTTCATTCAAATTATTTTTTTCCATATTGTACACATATTAATATTGTTAATTTATATACAAATGTTAATCTTCCAGGAACTTGATGCCTCTACGCAAGGGAAAGCATTCCCACAATTTACGATGGGTGTTGATGTACCGGGTGTTGTCATATTTGAGGCAGCAACAATTGGAACTTAAGTCATATGTAAACATGTTATTTTGTTAATACAAGTTAGTTCATTAATGTTAGATGGTCTAATATTTACAATTTTTGAAGTTACAGGCACCAGATACTGACCAAGATGAGGAAGACATTGAACTTAGCAATATCTCAATAGGTGGCCTCTTTGAGTTTTCTAGGAAGGTAAGTACATGGTTAGAAACTTGATCTTGTTAAAATTATTTTGTTTTACTATAATCCTTTATAGATTTCTAATATTTATAATTTTTAAACTTGCAGTCATTATCTGGTAGAGGGACAAGGATTTTCTAGTAGCAATCCTTTCCCTAGGGGGGAGACAACCCAAAAAGATTTAAGTATTACAACATTTTAGTTTTTCAATACACCTTATTTCATTCATTCATGTGCATGTCTAACTACGACAGCAATCTGTGACTGCAGGCACCAACCCAAATCCCAGTACCACCACTTTTTTTGCCTCTCCTTGCATTCTAAATGTAGACAATGGTTGGTCTACATCAGACAACCCTAGTTTGTAAATAGAGCGGGTCTCCATGATCATGGACCTACCAATTCCACGGTAATGTATAGCCTTCGATGGAAATTGTTGATCAACTTTCAATTCACTCCACAACTTCTTTTTCTTAATGTTTTGTTCACATTTTTACAACATCATGTTGGATATTCCTACATGCTAAAACTTAGCGAGGTCATTGATGTAGCAATTAATGGTGCATCAACAATGGGAATAATTCACGTAGAGGTGTATATTTCAATATGTGTACATAGTCTATTCGTGTTAGATTGTTTATTCATGCATGTCTAACTATTTCATCATTTGGTGACTATAGCCATTGGAAGAAGTAGTGCCTGGCCCCTTCAGTCTAGTCACAGAAGAAACAAAGTGTGATGTTAAAACTACGGCTCCACTCGAGACATAGGAAACCGAGTCTCCTATCTCATATTCTATATTTTCGGTGAGACATGTTCATTAATTACAAAGTGCAAGATTAATACTTTTACATGCACTTGTTGATACTTGCTTAAAATCAATTGAGATTGGATCCTTTATTTGCAAAGGACATTTTCAAAGAGTATTTTGGCGAGGAGGAGGAAACCACAAGCATTGATACCTCGAACGGATTCAACGAGTGTTTATTATAAGTAATTGAACTATAATTGAACTTTTTAAGTTTGTTAGTGCTAATGTATTAGTGCAATTATCTAATTAAGAAATTGGATTTGTAGACTTCAAAGATGCACACTGGTCCTAGACAGAGGCATGATGCATCAAAGTCAGGAAAAAACAAGAGTAATATCAAGTTTTGATGTGTACTCTAGGGAATATGTACTTTGGGATACATGTGTATCATCGTTGTACTTTTTTGTACATGTACATTGACATGCCATTTAAGGGTTGCCTATTTTGTCATAACTGGGATTACTATATCATAACTTGCATGATATAATTTATTTCATATTTTCTCTTCACTTCTTTAGAAAAGTCTTCAATGTGATCATACATGTGTGGCCAATGATGTTTCTCTATGTAATCTTTCCATTGTTTGATAGCTTGTACGATCGCATGGAGATCACGGTTATAACATCAACTAATTTTCTTAAAGGCATACAAAGGACTGAAATACTTTAATATGAAATAGGATTTCGTGTTGTAGAAGAAAAATATGAGTTCATGTATGATGAATTGGTATATAATTTTTGTTGCTATAAATACTATTGGAATGTTAGATATTCTTAACAACTTTGCAAAAGATAGAATGAAGTGGCTATGCAACATGAGACAAGTCCAAGATAAATTATTTGTATAATTTTTCCAAGCCAATCAATATTGATAACTCTGCGGGCCCACCCTAATTATTCTTAATAAATCTACTTTATGAATTTGCCCCACCCTAATGTTCTACCTCTATACAATGATGAATTTTGAAGAAGAAATGTTGTTAAAAATGTAAGTAGGGAATTTCATAGCATTGGAAATTTTAAAACAAGTGTCATAGTTATGGTAATTTCTCAATCCATATAGATAGTTTGTAAATTTTGGATGTAATAAAAATATAAATTAATAACATTTTTTACTATGCATTTCTTGATCTATGGTACATGGTATTTATACACCTTATTAACATCATGCAACACAAAGTCACACAATACATACCTTGAAAACAATGCGCAGCTTGACACAAAATGCACATTTACAATGTTCTTGACTACAATCCAATTGTAAATTCAAAAATTTCATCATAAGCCAACGTTTCTTCATAAACCATCTTTTTAAGCCCTAAGTAATATCACTACACTTCTTTTCATTTTCATTTTTCGATTTTGTGCCCCCTATTGTGTTTAGGTAAACAACTTCAAGGACAAATGGTAAAATTATTTTGAGTTTTGTTGTGCATCAAATCCATAAATGTAAATGATCTCAAAACAAAAGATAAGAAAACTCCCAATCCTATCATCACAACATCAAATTTATCCAAATAATAAATTGAAAGAGACAAGGTCATTATAAGTCCATCATTTAAAGTTGTAAATCGTTAAACAACTCAAAATATGATGTAATTTTGAAATTTTAAGGCCATATTGTACATTTAATCTTCCTATTAAGTTGACAGAAGACACCAATGAGTGCACAACAACTAGTCATATCCTTTTCTAGGGTTTCATGATAGCCACAATGGCCATACAATGAGTGTCTCCAACACCCAAGTTGACCCCTTAGTACAAAACCTGCAATGCCTCTTATTGAGGGAACCCTTAGTTTATGAAATTGTAAAACAACACCGACTGCGGAGCATGGACCAAGAGGAGAGAGGCACCCCTAGAATTATGACAATGTCACAAATCCAAAGGAGTCGATGATTCATCAATTTGAGCCATGATCATCATTTTACGGACAGTTGAAACTCACATCGTAGAGGCTTTCAGGGACACATGGTGAATCCTTGTTGGGGGCATATAATCCCAACCAGGAAACATAATTGAGTTCCATGAGATCTTGCAATTTTGTTTGGGTGGGTTCAATGTGGGAAAACTAGCCACAAGTTCATGTATGAGGTATGACCTAAGCTGACCCCCTAGTGCAAAAATTGCAATGCCTCTTATTGCGGGGAAACCGTAGTTTCTGAAATTGTCAAACAACACTAGCCATGGGACATCATACAAGAGTTGAGAGGCACACTTAGCATTATGACCACATCATGAATAAAACAGATTCAATGGTTCGTTGATCCAAGTCATGGTCATCATGTTATGGCCAGTTGAATATTGCATCCTAGAGGTTTTCAGAGACACATAGTGAATCCTTGTCGGGGGTATAGAATCCCAATGGGGCAACAAAATGGATGTTCATGAGATCTTGCAAGTTTGTTTGGGTGAGTTTGACACATGAACACTATACATAATTTCTCAGATGATGTATTTTCCAAGTTGACCCCTTAGTGAAAAACTTGCAATGCCTCTTATTGAGCGAAAGCCTACTTTCTTAAATTGTGAAACAACACAAACTATGGGCCATGGACCAAGAGGAGAGAGGAACCCATAGAATTATTACCATGTCATGAATCCGATGGGGTTGATAGTTCGTCAATCTAAGCCACAATCATCATTTTATGGCCAATTGAAACTCACATCCTAGAGGCTTTTAGGGACACATGGAGAATCTTTGTTGGGGGGATAGAATCCTAACCGGGAAATAGAATGGAATTCTATGATATACTACATGTGCTTTTGGGTGAGTTCAACGTGGAAAAACTAGCCACAAATTTATGGATGAGGTATTTCCCAAGTAGAACCCTTAGTGAAAAAATTTCAATGCCTCTTATTGAGGGAAACCCTAGTTTTTGAAATTTTCAAACAACACCAATTGCGGGCCATGAAATGAGAGGCGAGAGGCAAAAATAGAATTATGACCATGTCATGAATGTAACAGAGTCAATATTTTGTCGATCTAAGCCACGGTCATCATTTTATGGCTAGTTGAAACTCGCATCCTAGAGGCTTTTAGGGACATATGGTGAATCCCTGCCAAGGGCGTAGAATCCTAACCAGACAACAGAATGGATCTCCATGATATCCTGCAAGTGTGTTCTATGTGGGAACTCTATTGAAAATTTCATGGAAAGGGTATTTCCGAATTTGACCCCTTACTACAAAAATTGCAATGCCTCTCATTGAGGGAAAACCTAGTTTATGAAATTGTAAAAAAACACCAGTTGCGATCCATGGATTGAGAGGAGAGAGGCATCCCTATCATTACTTACAAGTAAAAAATACAATGGATTTGACAGTTTGCAAATTAGAGCCACGATTGTCGTTTTATGGTGAGTTGAAACTCTTATCCTAGAGCCTTTCAGGAGCACATGGTGAATCCCTTTTAGGGGCATATAATCACAACCAGGAAACAAAATGGATTTCCATGAGATCCTGCAAATTGTTTTGGGTGGTTTCAATGTGGAAAAACCAACCAGAATTTCACAGGCGAGTTATTTCCCAAGTTGACCCCTTAGTGCAAAAATTGCAATGCCTCTTATTTAGGGAAACCCTAGTTTCGAAAATTTTCAAACAACAACAGTTGCGGGCCATGGACCGAGAGAATAAAGGTACCCCAAGAATTATGACCATGTCACAAATCCAATAGATTCAATGGTTCATCGATCCGAGCCATGGTCATCATTTTATTGTCAGTTGAAGCTCACATCCTAGAGGCTTTCAGGTACACGTGGTGAATCCCTATTGGTGGCATGGAATTCCAACTGCGAAACGGAATGGAGTTCCATAAGATACTGCAATTTATGGAGTGAAGAAGACATAGAGGGTTTCTAGGGATATATTGGGTTTATAGGGATAGATTAGGTTTGTAAGACTCTAGATTTTTAGAGTAGGTTTCTAGGTTTCTAGATTATGTCTATAGGGTTAGATTAGTGTTTCTAGGGATAGATTACATATCTAGTGTTTTTTGGGATAGATTAGGTTTATATCCCGCTACATCAGGTTTCAAGGTTTGTATATTTGGTTTCTCAAATTATAGATTAGGTTTCTAGGGCTACATATTACTGAGTTAAATAGGCTTGTTGGCTTGCGAAAGGAAAGGATAGGTCAATGGTTTATGTAAGTTTAGACTAGAAGTTATATTAATGTATTTTAGTTTAGGAAGGTTTAGTAGGTGAGGTTAAGGTAGTAACAGAGGTTGGGGTATTTTAGGCTAGATATGTGGAACCCTGTAATTTTTGTGCAATGAAGACAACCATTGAAATATGTGTGCATTTTTTAATTGACTAGCACATCCATATGACCAAATACAGTGTCAATCCATCTATATGTTCCTCCTCTCTAGGTGCTCATAGAACATAAGGAATCAATGAAATACATAATGGAAATCATGGCACCTATAATTACTTATGTAGAAGTGATAATCCTTCAGAATTTCTCATTACTCTTCACTGCTATTTGGACCATGTTTGTATGTGATATGGACCATCAAAGAAATTTGCTCAGAATGATAATACTGACTTTGAATCACATTTTGAGGCTGTAGAGTATATTTCTCTGCAAAATAAACCACTAAAAGCATAGTTCCATGGGGAAATGTATCTCAGCAAAGTCTAAACTGCTCATCCTGCCATCTAGCTAGGTGGAAATGCTTAACATATTAATATGTATTTTCTACGAATTCTTTGATGAAGTGGGTGACCTATACCTAGAGGCACAAAATGATCTTGGCACAAGTTATTCTTATATGTAAGGATTGAAACATAGTTGAAATTGCAATTTAGAGTTAGATATTGACCTGAGATGTCACCAATTGTATATTTTTTATTTCTTTCCTAGGGCCTATTTCATAGCTGATGTATTTGAAGCTTTTCATGTCTATGTCCATATTCCCAAATCCATTATATCCACTTTCATGAATGCACCTGTCCAATAATTCCATGCCACCACAGTTGGATCACATCCCATCTATACAAGCTTTTGCATACTAAGATTTCCCCTCCGGCCTATCACACATGATGCTATGAATGAATTCCCTCAATGAAGATGGTGGTATCAACACAAAGCAATATTGCACATGGTTAGTATGAAACACACAACAAAGGTTAAAAAATGTGTCATATTAATATTCATATTCTACATGATATCTACAACAAAAAGTGTTATGAAGTGTATTTATTCTAACATACCATGGCTTTCATTTCTCAAAATATATTTGTCCCAATTTCAATTCCCTATGCTCATTTTTGAGTTTCTCGTATAGTTTCGTTTGTGTTATGTCAAGAAGGTGTTTAATGTGTAGTTCATGATCTTTTGAACCCCTTTTAAATTTTAGAACATCCTTCCTCTGTAAAAAAGGCATGGTGTTATCATGCCAAAACATTTGCACTAATACCTTTAATGCATCAATTAGTTTCATGTCGGAACATGTAAACCTACCAATGAAGGCCCAAAAATATGTATGGTTTATTTCAATATGTTCTCTTCTAATAGAATACCTACAAAGTGTTTTGACTTTGAAATTAACAAGTATGGATGTAGGATTTAGAAAAAAAGGCCCTAGTGTTCTTGTTTATGATTGCTTGTGACAACACACAATGAGTTGCATTGTGATCCTTTGAATGAGTCTTCTGACCAATTATGATAAAGGAATCTACTAAGATTTTAACAATATAAGAACTTAGTTTAGAATTATTTATCATATTTATCCTTAAATTTCTCCTAGCAATAGTCATCCACCTAGATTTTAACAATGATAAAAATAATCTACATTTATCTCCATCACATTTAGAATCAAAATACTTTACAAGTATCTCTCAAGTTTGATATGCAATATTGCATTTATATAGTGTACCTTCAAGCGAACCAATGGGACTTTCATCAATATATATATGTTTCAGAGTTCTTTGGTGTGAAATTGCTAATGGAGGTACATAGGTTGGAAGTATACCATGTACTACATCATTCGATCAGTTTGGTGTTTCAACATGAGCTTCATGTCCTTCTCTCTCTTGGTGGAAACTAGATGGTGGAAACTGGACATCCTCTTGGATGACCTCAATAACATTGTCTTATTAGAGCATACGTTCGACATGTAACATATCTCTAAATTCATCACTTGTATAACAACAAGAGACCAAATTAGCAACTATTTTAGGTGGCCTTGATGTGGGTATCAAAGATTCCCCCAATGAGCACCTATTTTTTACTTCTTGATGACTTCCATGGGGTGATTTTTCCTCACCTATTGTGGAAATTGAGGGCCCCTCTAGTGAATGCTTTCGTTTTTATTGGTGTGGATTGGTAGAAAGAACTATGCCATATTCTATAATTGAATTTGGATGAGAGTTCATAGAATGCATCCAGTTGATCATGTCTAATATTTTATTCTCTCTATCTTCTTCAATGATTACTTGAGGTTTCTTCTTCCTTTCCGATTTTATTGTTTGATTGTGTAAATTTCCCATCACCACAATTTTCTATGGTGTTCTTGAATTGGAGATAGTCAGTGGTGATCTTCTATTGGAGAATATTCAATCTTTCCTAATGCATTTGGTGCTCCTCAATTTCTTTGGAGATGGTGCTCTTAAATTGGATTTGGTGCTCTTCAATTGCTATAATATGGTTCTCATCAATATGCAATGGTCTATGGTCCTCTTCGATTAGAGAATCTTCAACATTGTTCAATGACTTCAAGGTTCTCCTTAAGTGAATGAGATGGAGATGTCTTATTGGAGTCTTAAATTGGATATCGTTCTCTTCAATTGGATATGGGGCTCTTCAATATGTAATCGTCTATGGTCCTCTTCTATTGGACATTCTTAAAAATTGTTCAATGACTTCAAGGTGATCCTAAAGTGAATGATAGAGATGGTCTATTAGAGTTTTCAATTGGAGATAGTGCTCTTCAATTGGATATGGTTCTCTTCAATTGGTATATGGTCATTTTCAATATGCAATGGTTTATGGTCCTCTTCTATTCGAGATTCTTCAAAAAATTTCAATGACTTCAAGGTGCTTCTCAAGTGAATGATGTAGATGACCTATGGGAGTCTTCAATTTGATAAGGTGCTCTTCAGTTGGATATGGTTCTCTTCAATTGGTATATGTTTCTCTTTAATATTCAATGCTTTATGGTCCTCTTCTATTGGATATACTTCAAAAAATTTCAATTACTTCAAGGTGCTCCTCAAGTGAATGATGGAGATTACGTATTGGAGTCTTCAATTGGAGATGGTCTATGGTCCTTTTCTATTGGAGATTCTTCATGTTAGGATATTCCTATACTCCATCCTAGTCCTACTATCTTTCTAGTCATTTTCATTTTCAGTCATGCATGCAAAATTAGGGTTTGCATGCATTCTAGGTCATCAATCCCAGCACCTAGTCCTCAGCAAACTAGCCCCCGGAGCTTCTTTCAGATCATTTCTAGGCCTCCTAGTGACTAATGCACCCTCCTTTGATTCACTGCATGACAAGGGCACCTTCTTCACCTACCAGTCCAACTATATTCAGTTATATTCTGTTATCTTCAGTTATTCCCTTGATTTAAGGCTTAACTGACTCTTTACTGAGTTTATCACTCTGTTGGACCTCCAGTGAGACTAGATTGACCATTTTGACTACACTTAACTCCTATGGTGCCCTCCACTGAGCCTCCTTCACTATATTAGTGTTTCCATGTGCCAGTTACACCAACCACATTCAGTTAGACTCAGTTTGACTCCCGGTTGATCATTACTTGTGCATTGATGACTTCACTGATGAGAAGGTGGACTCCTAGTTAGGAATTGATGACTCTCCACTGATTATGGATCTGTGCATGAAGGCCAATTTGAATTCCTCCTAGTGAATTCGAATCCTCATACTCAGCATTGTATATTTACCAGTTCATTATTCTGTTAATAGTAACATGTGTAATTATTCTGCCTCAATCAGAGTTTCTTTGGATCTAAGTTCTATTGCTTGTCTCTTCTTATATTATTCCTAAATTCTTTCATTGTGAGGTTTACATCATCTCTTTGGATCTTATGTGGGAAATTTCACATGGTATCAGATCCTTGAGAGTATATTCTACCTCCATTTTTGAGAGTTTTTTGCAGGTATTTTGAAGTTCCAGCAGCAGATTCAGTAGCTTTTTATTTGCACTTGTTCAAGCAATCAAGATGAGCAATTCGAATGCTCCTTCTTCTATACTTCTTACTCCTTTCAATTATTTCGAATGGAAGAGGAAGATGATAATACTCTTGCAATCAAGAGGGTTTACTAGAATAGTTGAGGAAAAAGATGCCATACCACATCAAGCTGAAAAGAGAGTCAAGCACCTAAACAAAATGGATGAAGCCTTTGGATGCATATGCCTTCATATATTTGATGATCTATTGTTTCATGTTGATGGATTGAAGTCTCCATATGATTTATGGATAAAATTGAGGAGTATTTTTGGAAAACAAGACGAACTCATAGGCTACATTCTTGAGAATGAATTGGTTTCCCATCAACCTAGCAATTTCAAGAGCATCCAAGATTTCTTCTCCAAATTTCAGAATTTGGTTTTGCATTGCAAGCAATGTGGCATCACTAAAAGTGATGAGCAATTGATACTCTCTATATTGAGCAAACTTGGATCTCAATATTCTGTCTTTGTATCTACCTTTCATTCTGTTCGAATGTCCATCCCTGGATGGAATTTTCCCACCTTAAGTGACTTCATTGAAGCTCTCACTCAAGAAGAGAACAAACTGTTTCAAATGGGTGCCATCAAAACCTCCAGAGATCTAGCTCTTTTAGCTGGTGAATCAAGTGGAGCGAATGCAAAAGGGGGACAAAAAGGCAAAGGAAAGAAACCTTCAAGATCCAAGAATGACAAACAAAAGAGACCAAATTGTACCTACTGCAAGAGAGGAAACCATCCTGAGCATGCCTTCATGCATAAGAAGATTGATCTTCTAACCAAGCTTCTTGAACAAAACCAAATTGTTGTTCCAAAAGAAGCAAAGATGTCTGATTCTGGAAGTGGATTTGATGATTGTCATGCATTGATGGCTGGTTTTGCAAAGACAAAAGCTCTCCTCATAGATTCTGGAGCTTCCAACCACATGATGGCACAAGAAGAATCCTTCTCCTCTTTGGATCTCCAAGATGGGCCTACCATTCACATGGGAGACAACTCTCATATTTCTACCAAAGGTTTGGGTACAGTTCATATGGAGCATGGTAAGTTCAAAAATGTCTTATTTGTTCCTTCTCTTATAGCTAATTTGTTGTTAGTATATCAAATGACTCATACAGGATCTCCAAAACAAGTAATTTTTGGTCCAGACACAGTAGAGATTACATAAATATCCACTGGAAAGGTTATAGCGAATGGGATTGCTAATCATGCCTCAAAGGCTTATGAGTTCTCACACTTCATGCCCTTCTCTCCAACTATTCCTTCAGATTCTGATGAAGATCACAGTGACTTCTCTTCCAGTGACTCCTATTCTAGTGAAGAAGAAGATCAAGATTTTGATGTTGAGATCATGGTTCAAGAAGATTCAGAGCCAACACCTATTCTTAGTCTAGATTCAAGAGAAATATGTTCTCACACAGTCCTTGCTACTACTGAGAACACAGTTGATGATTTATTTTCTTATAGAACTACTAGATTTCAGCAGCATGCTAACCTTGCATTATGCCATCCATCTCTCCATAAGAGATGCATCATGATGATGGGATTCTCTCTTCCATCTTTTGGGAAGACTACTCATGTTCCATTCGCTCTAGATATAGAAAAAGTTCCTGAAAGACTTGCTTCATCCTCCACACAGTGGGAGACCTTCCTACATGGGATCAGCTTGCCAAGTCTTTTGCAAAAGTTTTCACTGATGAAAGCTTCTTTCTTTTTTGCATTATGGTTCTTTGATTTATTTACTGTTCTTTTTGAGGGGGGGTATTTTTCCCATGAGATTTCCCCATTTCCTCATTTCATGGACAGTTATGTATTTTATTATCATTTCATTTATTGTATGGGTGACCTTTGGACCTAGTTACTAGGGCCCAGGATGGATTAAGGGGGGGTGTTAGGATATTCCTATACTCCATCCTAGTCCTACCAGCTTTCCAGTCATTTTCATTTTCAGTCATGCATGCAAAATTAGGGTTTGCATGCATTTTGCATGCATTCTAGGTCATCAGTCCCAGCACCTAGTCCTCAACAAACTAGCCCCCGGAGCTTCTTTTAGATCATTTCTAGGCCTCCCAGTGACTAATGCGCCCTCCTTTGCTTCACTGCATGACAAGGGTGCCTCTTCATCTACCAGTCCAGTTATATTCAGTTATATTGAGTTATCTTCAGTTATTCCCTTGATTTAAGGCTTAACTGACTCTTTACTGAGTTTATCACTCTGTTGGACCTCCAGTGAGACTATATTGACCATTTTGACTCCAGTTAACTCCTATGGCACCCTCCACTGAGCCTCCTTCACTATATTAGTGCTTCCATGTGCCAGTTACACCAACCACATTCAGTTAGACTCAGTTTGACTCCTGGTTGATCATTACTTGTGCATTGATGACTTCACTGATGAGAAGGTGGACTCCTAGTTGGGCATTGATGAGTCTCCACTGATTATGGATCTGTGCATGAAGGCCAATTTGAATTCCTCCTAGTGAATTCGAATCCTCATACTCAGCATTGTATATTTACCGGTTCATTATTCTGTTAATAGTAACATGTGTAATTATTCTGCCTCAATCAGAGTTTCTTTGGATCTAAGTTTTATTGCTTGTCTCTTCTTCTATTATTCCTAAATTCTTTCATTGTGAGGTTTACATCATCTCTTTGGATCTTATGTGGGCAATTTCACACTTCAACATTGTTGAATGATTTGAAGGTCATAATCAATAGCTACCAACTAAATGATGGAGAATGTCAAATGTGATTATCAAATTGAGATTTTTTTGCAGGACTTCCCGAACAATGCGTGATTCCAACTATAGTTTGTAGTTCAATATGTTAGAGTGACCATTGGATATGAAAAATTGGTGTTTATATCAGATAAATATGCATACACATTATGTATTTCAAAAAAACGTGCGCATTTTGTAACATTAAAGGTAGTTACGCGACTATTGCATAGTGACTGTGGACATTACACAACTATTGGTAGCTTATAAAACATATACACATTATGTTTGTGTACAATCTGATGCCCCCTAACACCCCCTTCTCTCTAACCCCCTAATCCCCTCCCCTCTCTCTATCTCTAACCCCCTGACCCTAGATCCCCCCCTCTCTACCTGACTGTAATATCCCTTTTTCAAATTTTATTAAAATGCCCAATTTTTCACTTTTTTTCCCAATTTCGACCTTTGACTAGTTTTACTGTTTTGACCTCCAAATCAACCCAAATGCTCCCAAATCTTCTGTAGGAGTGTATGAATGGTATTTAGACTTGAATATAAGGTTCAGGGATGTTTTATTTCCCTCCAAATACTTCTGCAAACTTGATTTGTATTCTGATCAATATATGTAATTTTGACTAGTAATTTGTGCATCAAATCCCCCTCGGTTAACACTACAAATGGCCTTCCAAATGCCTCCAAACTCCCACAAATTTATGAACAGAGGTATATAATGTGTTAATTATGTTATTAAGGTCTCATATGCACCATTAATTGATTTTTAATACTGTTCTAACTCTCTCACATTCAACAGCAAAAACCCCCAATTCGACCCTTGGGGAAATGGCACTATTTCACCTCCCAATACAACTAAACTGAGTAAAAATGCTTCAAATGCTCAAGTACAGTACATGAAACTTGTATAAGACATCCATGGAAATATATTTATCACAAATATATCATATAATCATCCATCCATTCGAAATAATCAACATTATAGTGTCATACATCAATGCATTGGGGAAATGGACATTGTTTGCTCATTAATCAATAGTTTTGCATACAACCAGTGGGTATTTCGACCTGATACTTTCTGAATATGAATAATAGATGATATTAAGCTATTACAATCATAAATATATAATTAGAAGCTCTCTCAAGAAGCACAAGTGCTCACCAAAAATGCCCTCCCTCAAGGAGCACGAATATGCCTTCAAAACTGGAAACGGTGGAGAGAAAGTGCTGCACTAAACCAAACCATGAAACTTCCTGTAGCTACTAACTGCAAATACAAACTCCATTAAAGCACCATGAAAGACCTAAGTGGCCTCTCCAAACACCAACTTGGATGGGAATCTTTCACCCTCGAAATTGGCTAAGGCAAGAAACTAGTCATCCACTAGCTCTCTCTTCACAAATGCAATTTTTCTCAAATCATCAAAAGCCATTCTCATAATTTATTTCTACATTTTATAACCAACATTAGCCTTCAAGGGGTCGAAATCCTCTCAATAGATTCAATAATTTTCCATTTAGAAAATATTCCTCATTTGCCACTTGTCTCCTAGTTCCAACCTTCCATCTTCTCCCAAATTCGAATTTGAGTCTCTTTAGATTCCTCCAACTCCATGAGCGCCTTCTTGAGCCTATTTTTGGGGATAACATGTCATAATGGTCATGTGTAAGAAGTCAGGTCTGAATTTTGTCATAAAATGTCATAGATGCTTCATTATTGTTGTCATAAAACGTCATAGATGCTTCATTATTGTTGTCATAAAACTAGGGAATCTAGCCCATGTGTCCACTAGTCTCCAATTTGACTCTTCCTCTCCCATGGAGGTTACTATTCCTTCCAATTTCGACCTAATATGCTCAATGCCATGTGTTATGACCTACCAACTCACCCAAGAGTGTTCACCTTCCCATGAATTCGAATTGGCAAGAGAGAGCTGCCATGTGTCATTGAAAAATCAAGCTAGTGTGGGTCCTACCACCTCCATATGTCTCCAAAACCACTTGCCACCTAGAATTTCTCTTGAATTTATTTATTCATCATATTTATTAAATGCTTGAACCCTTCTAATGTCTAAATATCATTTATTAGTTTCCTTATTACCATCCCACATGTGCCCATCCAACCTAGGAAACTAGTAGGATTGATGGGATTGTCTTACTATGCACTTATTTGAATGGGGACATTACAGTCCTCCCCACCCAAGATTGCTTGTCCTCAAGCAATTTCAAATTTGGATGCTGCAAAATCTTCTCCTCTTCCCATGTGGCATCTTCATTTGGTATGTCCTTCCATTGCACTAAATATTCTTTGATGATTCTACTCCTCAACCTTCTTTCCCGTGTCTTCAAAATCTTTTCCGGAACAAGTGTGAGCTGACCTTCATCATCCAAAGGAGGAAGTATTTCTGAAGTGATGATTTGCTGACCAAGAGCTTTCTTAAGACAAGAAACATGAAATACATTGTGGATTTTACTCCCTTCCGGAAGTTCTAGTTCATATGCTACTTCTCCAACCTTCCGCACTACCTTGTATGGCCCATAGTACCTTGGTTTTAATTTTTCTGCTCCATTCTTTTTGAGAGATGTTTGTTTATAGGGCTGCAACCTTAAATATACTAAATCATTGACTTGAAAGGTTCTCTCTTCTCTATGTCTACCAGCATATTGTTTTTGCTGATTTTGAGCAACCTGCAAACTGTCTTTCAAGAGCTTTAAAACTTCTTGGCTCTCTTCCACCCAATCTTTAGCCTTTGGGGCTCTACTATCACCAAATATAATGTCAGCAAATGTAAGTGCATCATAACCATATAATTCTTTGAAAGGAGACATGCCTATTGACATATGATAAGTGGTGTTGTAGCAAAACTCACCCAAGTGTAGCCATTTTGCCCATGCTTTTTGCTGCCCTCCCACATAGTTTCTGAGGTATCCTTCCAACCATTGGTTTACCCTCTATATTTTTCCATCATTTTGTGGATGATAGCTGGTACTTGGAGTCAATTGAGTGCCTACCAATCTAAAAATTTCTTGCCAAAAAGCACCCATGAATCTACTATCTCTATCACTGACAATGCTCTTGGGGAGCCCATGCAATATGAAGATTTCTTTGAAAAAAATATCAGCCACTTGTGAAGCACTAAAAGATGATGTAACAGCAAAGAAATGAGCAAATTTTGTCAACCTATCAACTACCACATAGATGCAATCCTTACCTAAGGATTTAGGCAATCCGGTGATGAAATCCATGGAAATACTGTCCCATTTTTGCTCCGGAATGGGCAATGGTTGTAATAGGCCGACTGGACATGTAAGTTCTGATTTGTTTTGCTGACATGCTTTACATTCATTCACATACTTCTGAACATCTTCCTTCAGCCCCTTCCAAAAAAATCTTTGCCTCAACTGTCTATAAGTTTTGAAGATCCCCGGATGGCCCGTTAGTGGGGAATCATGTGCTTCTTGCAAAATTCGGTACTTGAGCTTGAAGTTATGAACTAAATAAATTCTTCCCTTATAATATATCATCCCATTCAAAATCCTATAATTATCATCCCCTTTGATTCCATCCAACACATCACAAGCAAATTTGTCTTTGGCATATTCAACTAGTAGCATGTTTTTCCAATCCTTGGCAATGTCCATGAGAGAAAAGGAAGGCCTTCTTGACAAAGCATCTGCTACTATATTATTCTTTCCTTTGACATATTCAAAATCAAAATCATAATCTTGAATCTTGCTTACCCACTTTTGTTGCCTTTCATTTAGATCTTTTTGGGTGAGAAAGTGTCTTAGACTATTATGGTAAGTTTTCACCACAAACTTGCTGCCCACCAAGTATTGTCTGAATTTGGCCAATGCATGCATAATGGCCAGCATTTCTTTATCATAGATGGAGTAAAGTTTTTCATGAGGCTGCAACTTTCTGCTCTCAAAGGCTATGGGGTGTTGGCCTTGCTTTAGGACAGCCCCTATTCCTCCACCTGAAGCATCACATTCCACAACAAAAGGTTTAGTAAAATCAGGAAGTGCAAGTATGGGACAACTACTCATTACCTCTTTCATTTTTTGGAATGATTTTTCAGCCTCTTCATCCCACTTGAAAGCATCCTTCTTAGTCAAATCAGTGAGTGGAGAAGTCAACTTGGAGAACCCTTTCGCAAATTTTCTGTAGTAGGTGCATATGCCAATAAAGCCTCTCAATTCGGTAATATTTTTTGGTGATGGCCATTCCAAGATAGCCCTGATTTTTTCCATGTGTACCTTCACTCCTTCTTGCCCAATAATGTGCCCAAGATACAGTAGTTCTTTCATCCCAAACTCACATTTTGATAATTTAGCAAATAAGGACTCTTCTTGCAAGATTTTCAACACAATCTCTAACTGTTGCAAATGCTCTTCCCATGTTTTACTGTAAATGAGAATATCATCAAAGAAAACCAAAACAAACCTTCTTAGTTGCTTGCAAAATATCTTATTCATACATGCTTGAAAGGTGGCTGGAGCATTAGTTAACCCAAAAGGCATGACAAGAAATTCAAAGTGGCCAAAATGACATCGAAAAGCGGTCTTTTGCACATCTTCATCTTTCATTCGAATTTGGTGATACCCTGATCTAAGGTCAATTTTTGAGAAGTATTTGGCCCCATGTAGCTCATCCATGAGCTCATCAATCCTAGGAATAGGATACCTATTCTTGATAGTCTTTTTGTTCAAGGCTCTAAAATCTATGCACATTCTCAATGTTCCATCTTTTTTCTTCACTAGCACTACTGAAGAAGCATAAGGGCTAGAGCTTGGTCTAATGAGCCCCAACTCTAGGAGTTCTTGGATAGCTTTTTCAATCTCATCTCTAAACCTTTTAGGATGTCTATAAGGTGGTATCTGAATGGGTGAAGTACCCTCCTCCAAAACAATACTGTGCTCAACCCCCCTATCTGGTGGCCTACCATGTGGAAGGTCTCTAAAAACCTTTTCATATTTTTGAAAAAGTCTCTCTATATCCTTCGGGTGTTTGACAATATTTATAGTTGGCTTGGGAGATGTAATATGACATTCAGCAGCCCATTCTATATCCCCATGCCTCAATATAGATCTCATGCTATTGCAAGTCACTACTTGATTTGGATAAGTGTGTTGCCCTCTCACAACTCTTTGTACTCCTTTTGAATCTTGGAATTTCATTTCAGGAATTTGATAATTTACTGTATGCTCTCCTATTGAATACAACCATTGCACTCCCAAAACCACATTAGTATTAGCAACATCAACCACATAAAAACTATCAACAAAAGTATAGTTACCTACGGTGACTTGCAGCTTTGGAACCCATGTTTTGCATTGGATTGTGTTGTGACCGGGAATGACAACTGTGAAGCCATCAAATGGTTCAATAGGTATCTTTCTTTTCTCTACCATATCTGCATCAATGAAGTTATGAGTGGCTCCTCCATCTACCAAAACTGAAGTTCTTTGTCCTTGTACCACACCTTTGCATCGGATAGTATGATAGCGAGGTACTGCTGAAAGCACTGCCATTCTTGCTTTGTCCGGTGAAGGCTGATTTTCTTCTTGTCTTTCCTCTTCTACTGCTGTCTCATATGCCTCTTCTTGATCTGAAATATGTCCATCTTCATCCATGCCCCCATCATACCCCTCATTATCAGAAAATACTTCTATGTATTGAGCCTTTCCTTTGGTACATTTGTGCCCCGGTGTCCATGGTTGGAAGCATGTGAAGCATAGTTTCTTTTTTCTAAGTTCATCTCTGTTTAGTCCCTCTTTTTTATTCCTCTCAAATGACTCTCTTTGCCAAGGTTTCATTTCAAATTTATAGCTAGGCTTAGGAGGAAATCTCGTTCTAGGAAGCACATTTTGGAGATCCCTAGTCAAGCTCATTGCATCTTTTAATGTAGTTGGCTTGTGGGCTTTGACCAAACCTCTTAAGGGTTCAGCCAAACCTTCAGTGAATAGCAATACTAATCTTCCCATAGATACATCAGCCACCTTGACTGATAATTTTTGAAAGTCCAACATATATTCGGTAGGAGACCCAGTTTGCTTCAATTGAGCTAGTTCTTTAAAAGGCAATTCTGGATCTTTTTGTTCAAATCTTTGTAGTACCCTGTCAACAAATTCTCCATATGTTTTAACCTGATTATGACCCAAGGTTTTCAGCCCATGAAACCACCATTCATTGGCATCTCCTTCCAAATGCAAAATGGCCATTTTTAATGCATCCTCTTCCAACATAGGATTCAGCTGAAAATATACATCCAATTTTTGCACCCAAGTGTTAGCAGAATTTTGAGAAGAACCATCAAAAGTAGGAAGTGACATTTTTCCAATAGCACTATTCAATTCTTTGTTTTGGAATGGAATCCTATTGTCTCCCTTCATTTTAATCTTTTGCATAGCATCAATGTAGTCACTGAGTGGTACACCTCTTTTACACTCTTCATTCAAATCATTCCAATCATTTACTAGTTTCTTGTAATCCAATTCAAGATTGGGCTCTTCTTTGGGTGTGAGAAATTTAGGTGCAGTATGCCTTTGTGTGCTTTGAAATTCATCAGGTCTATTATGAGGTCCTGTACTTGAGAAAATATGCTCATTCCCTTTCATCTTATCCCCTGAGTGTGAACCACTATTATCTCCTATCATCCCTTTGCCTGAAAGTTGGCTACCCAACAATTCGAAACCTTTCATCATTTGTTTATTCATATCTAGCATAACCATGGTAAGTCCTTCAAAACATGGTTTTAAGGATTCAATAAATTCCTCCTTATGTCTTAATTTTTCCTCCTCCTCTCTACCCATTGTTTTAGAAAAAAACTCTTTTTCTGCTACTATCTCTTCTTCAACCAAAACGGATTCAACTACTGATTCAAAGGGTGGTGTTTTATTTGTTTGGATTCTTGTTAATACCATCAGGTTCCAAGACCATGCTTTGATACCACTTGTAATATCTCTTTTTCAAATTTTATTAAAATGCCCAATTTTCGACTTTTTTTCCCAATTTCGACCTTTGACTAGTTTTACTGTTTTGAACTCCAAATCAACCCAAATGCTCCCGAATCTTCTGTAGGAGTGTATGAATGGTATTTAGACTTGAATATAAGGTTCAGGGATGTTTTATGGCCCTCCAAATACTTCTGCAAACTTGATTTGTATTCTGATCAATATATGTAATTTTGACTAGTAATTTGTGCATCAAATCCCCCTCGGTTAACACTACAAATGGCCTTCCAAATGCCTCCAAACTTCCACAAATTTATGAAAAGAGGTATATAATGTGTTAATTATGTGATTAAGTTCTCATATGCACCATTAATTGATTTTTAATACTGTTCTAACTCTCTCACATTCAACAGCAAAAACCCCCAATTCGACCCTTGGGGAAATGGCACTATTTCACCTCCCAATACAACTAAACTGAGTAAAAATGCTTCAAATGCTCAAGTACAGTACATGAAACTTGTAGAAGACATCCATGGCAATATATTTATCACAAATATATCAGAGAATCATCCATCCATTCGAAATAATCAACATTATAGTGTCATACATCAATGCATTGGGGAAATGGATATTGTTTGCTCATTAATCAATAGTTTTGCATACAACCAATGGGTATTTCGACCTGATACTTTCTGAATATTAATAATAGATGATATGAAGCTATTACAATCATAAATATATAATGATAAGCTCTCTCAAGAAGCACAAGTGCTCACCAAAAACGCCCTCCCTCAAGGAGCATGAATATGCCTTCAAAACTGGAAACGGTGGAGAGAAAGTGCTGCACTAAACCAAACCATGAAACTTCCTGTAGCTACTACCTGCAAATACAAACTCCATTAAAGCACCATGAAATACCTAAGTGGCCTCTCCAAACACCAACTTGGATGGGAATCTTTCACCCTCGAAATTGGCTAAGGCAAGAAACTAGTCATCCACTAGCTCTCTCTTCACAAATGCAATTTTTCTCAAATCATCAAAAGCCATTCTCATACTTGATTTCTACATTTTATAACCAACATTATCCTTCAAGGGGTCGAAATCCTCTCAATAGATTCAATAATTTTCCATTTAGAAAATATTCCTCATTTGCCACTTGTCTCCTAGTTCCAACCTTCCATCTTCTCCCAAATTCGAATTTGAGTCTCTTTAGATTCCTCCAACTCCATGAGCGCCTTCTTGAGCCTATTTTTGCGGCTGAAATGTCATAATGGTCAGGTGTAAGAATTCAGGTCTGAATTTTGTCATAAAATGTCATAGATGCTTCATTATTGTTGTCATAAAACTAGGGAATCTAGCCCATGTGTCCACTAGTCTCCAATTTGACTCTTCCTTTCCCATGGAGGTTACTATTCCTTCCCATTTCGACCTAATATGCTCAATGCCATGTGTTATGACTTACCAACTCACCCAAGAGTGTTCACCTTCCCATGAATTCGAATTGGCAAGAGAGAGCTGCCATGTGTCATTGAAAAATCAAGCTAGTGTGGGTCCTACCACCTCCATATGTCTCCAAAACCACTTGCCACCTAGAATTTCTCTTGAATTTATTTATTCATCATATTTATTAAATTCTTGAACCCTTCTAATGTCTAAATATAATTTATTAGTTTCCTTATTACCATCCCACATGTGCCCATCCAACCTAGGAAACTAGTAGAATTGATGGGATTGTCTTACTATGCACTTATTTGAATGGGGACATTACAGTCCTCCCCACCCAAGATTGCTTGTCCTCAAGCAATTTCAAATTTGGATGCTGCAAAATCTTCTCCTCTTCCCATGTGGCATCTTCATTTGGTAAGTCCTTCCATTGCACTAAATATTCTTTGATGATTCTACTCCTCAACCTTCTTTCCCGTGTCTTCAAAATCTTTTCCGGAACAAGTGTGAGCTAACCTTCATCATCCAAAGGAGGAAGTATTTCTGAAGTGATGATTTGCTGACCAAGAGCTTTCTTAAGACAAGAAACATGAAATACATTGTGGATTTTACTCCCTTCCGGAAGTTCTAGCTCATATGCTACTTCTCCAACCTTCCGCACTACCTTGTATGGCCCATAGTACCTTGGTTTTAATTTTTCTGCTCCATTCTTTTTGAGAGATGTTTGTTTATAGGGCTGCAACCTTAAATATACTAAATCATTGACTTGAAAGGTTCTCTCTTCTCTATGTCTATCAGCATATTGTTTTTGCTGATTTTGAGCAACCTGCAAATTGTCTTTCAAGAGCTTTAAAATTTATTGGCTCTCTTCCACCCAATCTTTATCCTTTGGGGCTCTACTATCACCAAATATAATGTCAGCAAATGTAAGTGCATCATAACCATATAATGCTTTGAAAGGAGACATTCCTATTGACATATGATAAGTGGTGTTGTAGCAAAACTCACCCAAGTGTAGCCATTTTGCCCATGCTTTTTGCTGCCCTCCCACATAGTTTCTTAGGTATCCTTCCAACCATTGGTTTACCCTCTCTGTTTGTCCATCAGTTTGTCGATGATAGCTGGTACTTGGAGTCAATTGAGTGCCTACCAATCTAAAAATTTCTTGCCAAAAAGCACCCATGAATCTACTATCTCTATCACTGACAATGCTCTTAGGGAGCCCATGCAATCTGAAGATTTCTTTGAAAAAAATATCAGCCACTTGTGCAACACTAAAATATGATGTAACAGCAAAGAAATGAGCAAATTTTGTCAACCTATCAACTACCACATAGATGCAATTCTTACCTAAGGATTTAGGCAATCCGGTGATGAAATCCATGGAAATACTGTCCCATTTTTGCTCCGGAATGGGCAATGGTTGTAATAGGCCGGCTGGACATGTAAGTTCTGATTTGTTTTGCTGACATGCTTTACATTCATTCACATACTTCTGAACATCTTCCTTCAGCACCTTCCAAAAAAATATTTGCCTCAACTGTCTATAAGTTTTGAAGATCCCCGGATGGCCCGCTAGTGGGGAATCATGTGCTTCTTGCAAAATTCGGTACTTGAGCTTGGAGTTATGAACTAAATAAATTCTTCCCTTATAATATATCAGCCCATTCAAAATCCTATAATTATCATCCCCTTTGATTCCATCCAACACATCACAAGCAAATTTGCCTTTGGCATATTCAACTAGTAGCATGTTTTTCCAATCCTTGGCAATGTCCATGAGAGAAAAGGAAGGCCTTCTTGACAAAGCATCTGCTACTATATTATTCTTTCCTTTGACATATTCAATATCAAAATCATAATCTTGAATCTTGCTTACCCACTTTTGTTGCCTTTCATTTAGATCTTTTTGGGTGAGAAAGTGTCTTAGACTATTATGGTCAGTTTTCACCACAAACTTGCTGCCCACCAAGTATTGTCTGAATTTGGCCAATGCATGCATAATGTCCTGCATTTCTTTATCATAGATGGAGTAAAGTTTTTCATGAGGCTGCAACTTTCTGCTCTCAAAGGCTATGGGGTGTTGGCCTTGGTTTAGGACAACCCCTATTCCTCCACCTGAAGCATCACATTCCACAACAAAAGGTTTAGTAAAATCAGGAAGTGCAAGTATGGGACAACTACTCATTACCTCTTTCATTTTTTGGAATGCTTTTTCAGCCTCTTCATCCCACTTGAAATCATCCTTCTTAGTCAAATCAGTGAGTGGAGAAGTCAACTTGGAGAACCCTTTCACAAATTTTCTGTAGTAGGTGCATATGCCAATAAAGCCTCTCAATTCGGTAATATTTTTTGGTGATGGCCATTTCAAGATAGCCCTGATTTTTTCCATGTGTACCTTCACTCCTTCTTGCCCAATAATGTGCCCAAGATACAGTAGTTCTTTCATCCCAAACTCACATTTTGATAATTTAGCAAATAAGGACTCTTCTTGCAAGATTTTCAACACAATCTCTAACTGTTGCAAATGCTCTTCCCATGTTTTACTGTAAATGAGAATATCATCAAAGAAAACCAAAACAAACCTTCTTAGTTGTTTGCAAAATATCCTATTCATACATGCTTGAAAGGTGGCTGGAGCATTAGTTAACCCAAAAGGCATGACAAGAAATTCAAAGTGGCCAAAATGACATCGAAAAGCGGTCTTTTGCACATCTTCATCTTTCATTCGAATTTGGTGATAACCTGATCTAAGGTCAATTTTTGAGAAGTATTTGGCCCCATGTAGCTCATCCATGAGCTCATCAATCCTAGGAATAGGATACCTATTCTTGATAGTCTTTTTGTTCAAGGCTCTAAAATCTATGCACATTCTCAATGTTCCATCTTTTTTCTTCACTAGCACTACTGAAGAAGCATAAGGGCTAGAGCTTGGTCTAATGAGCCCCAACTCTAGGAGTTCTTGGATAGCTTTTTCAATCTCATCTCTAAACCTTTTAGGATGTCTATAAGGTGGTATCTGAATGGGTGAAGTACCCTCCTCCAAAACAATACTGTGCTCAACCCCCCTATCTGGTGGCCTACCATGTGGAAGGTCTCTAAAAACCTTTTCATATTTTTACAAAAGTCTCTCTATCTCCTTTGGGTGTTTGACAATATTTATAGTTGGATTGGGAGATGTAATATGACATTCAGCAGCCCATTCTATATCCCCATGCCTCAATATAGATCACATGCTATTGCAAGTCACTACTTGATTTGGATAAGTGTGTTGCCCTCTCACAACTCTTTGTACTCCTTTTGAATCTTGGAATTTCATTTCGGGAATTTGATAATTTACTGTATGCTCTCCTATTGAATACAACCATTGCACTCCCAAAACCACATTAGTATCAGCAACATCAACCACATAAAAACTATCAACAAAAGTATAGTTACCTACGGTGACTTGCAGCTTTGGAACCCATGTTTTGCATTGCATTGTGTTGTGACCGGGAATGACAACTGTGAAGCCATCAAATGGTTCAATAGGTATCTTTCTTTTCTCTACCATCTCTGCATCAATGAAGTTATGACTGGCTCCTCCATCTACAAAAACTGAAGTTCTTTGTCCTTGTACCACACCTTTGCATCGGATAGTATGATAGCGAGGTACTGCTGAAAGCACTGCCATTCTTGCTTTGTCCGGTGAAGGCTGATTTTCTTCTTGTCTTTCCTTTTCTGCTGCTGTCTCATATGCCTCTTCTTGATCTGAAATATGTCCATCTTCATCCATGCCCCCATCATACCCCTCATTATCAGAAAATACTTCTATGTATTGAGCCTTTCCTTTGGTACATTTGTGCCCCGGTGTCCATGGTTGGAAGCATGTGAAGCATAGTTTCTTTTTTCTAAGTTCATCTCTGTTTACTCCCTCTTTTTTATTCCTCTCAAATGACTCTCTTTGCCAAGGTTTCTTTTCAAATTTATAGCTAGGCTTAGGAGGAAATCTCGTTCTAGGAAGCACATTTTGGAGATCCCTAGTCAAGCTCATTGCATCTTTTAATGTAGTTGGCTTGTGGGCTTTGACCAAACCTCTTAAGGGTTCAGCCAAACCTTCAGTGAATAGCAATACTAATCTTCCCATAGATACATCATCCACCTTGACTGATAATTTTTGAAAGTCCAACATATATTCTGTAGGAGACCCAGTTTGCTTCAATTGAGCTAGTTCTTTGAAAGGCAATTCTGGATCTTTTTGTTCAAATCTTTGTAGTACACTGTCAACAAATTCTCCATATGTTTTAACCTGATTATGACCCAAGGTTTTCAGCCCATGAAACCACCATTCATTGGCATCTCCTTCCAAATGCAAAATGGCCATTTTTAATGCATCCTCTTCCAACATAGGATTCAGCTGAAAATATACATCCAATTTTTGCACCCAAGTGTTAGCAGAATTTTGAGAAGAACCATCAAAAGTAGGAAGTGACATTTTTCCAATAGCACTATTCAATTCTTTGTTTTGGAATGGACTCCTATTGTCTCCCTTCATTATAATCTTTTGCATAGCATCAATGTAGTCACTGAGTGGTACATCTCTTTTACACTCTTCATTCAAATCATTCCAATCATTTACTAGTTTCTTGTAATCCAATTCAAGATTGGGCTCTTCTTTGGGTGTGAGAAATTTAGGTGTAGTATGCCTTTGTGTGCTTTGAAATTCATCAAGTCTATTATGAGGTCCTGTACTTGAGAAAATATGCTCATTCCCTTTCATCTTTTCCCCTGAGTGTGAACCACTATTATCTCCTATCATCCCTTTGCCTGAAAGTTGGCTACCCAACAATTCGAAACCTTTCATCATTTGTTTATTCATATCTAGCATAACCATGGTAAGTCCTTCAAAACATGGTTTTAAGGCTTCAATAAATTCCTCCTTATGTCTTACTTTTTCCTCCTCCTCTCTACCCATTGTTTTAGAAAAAAACTATTTTTCTGCTACTATCTCTTCTTCAACCAAAACTGCTTCAACTACTGATTCAAAGGGTGGTGTTTTATTTGTTTGGCTTCTTGTTAATACCATCAGGTGCCAAGACCATGCTCTGATACCACTTGTAATATCTCTTTTTCAAATTTTATTAAAATGCCCAATTTTCCACTTTTTTTCCCAATTTCGACCTTTGACTAGTTTTACTGTTTTGACCTCCAAATCAACCCAAATGCTCCCAAATATTCTGTAGGAGTGTATGAATGGTATTTAGACTTGAATATAAGGTTCAGGTATGTTTTATGGCCCTCCAAATACTTCTGAAAACTTGATTTGTATTCTGATCAATATATGTAATTTTGACTAGTAATTTGTGCATCAAATCCCCCTCGGTTAACACTACAAATGGCCTTCCAAATGCCTCCAAACTCCCACAAATTTATGAACAGAGGTATATAATGTGTTAAGTATGTGATTAAGGTCTCATATGCACCATTAATTGATTTTTAATACTGTTCTAACTCTCTCACATTCAACAGCAAAAACCCCCAATTCGACCCTTGGGGAAATGGCACTATTTCACCTCCCAATACAACTAAACTGAGTAAAAATGATTCAAATGCTCAAGTACAGTACATGAAACTTGTATAAGACATCCATGGAAGTATATTTATCACAAATATATCAGAGAATCATCCATCCATTCGAAATAATCAACATTATAGTGTCATACATCAATGCATTGGGGAAATGGACATTGTTTGCTCATTAATCAATAGTTTTGCATACAACCAGTGGGTATTTCGACCTGATACTTTCTGAATATGAATAATAGATGATATGAAGCTATTAAAATCATAAATATATAATGAGAATCTATCTCACGAATCACAAGTGCTCACCAAAAATGCCCTCCCTCAAGGAGCATGAATATGCCTTCAAAACTGGAAACGGTGGAGAGAAAGTGCTGCACTAAACCAAACCATGAAAATTCCTGTAGCTACTACCTGCAAATACAAACTCCATTAAAGCACCATGAAATACCTAAGTGGCCTCTCCAAACACCAACTTGGATGGGAATCTTTCACCCTCGAAATTGGCTAAGGCAAGAAACTAGTCATCCACTAGCTCTCTCTTCACAAATGCAATTTTTCTCAAATCATCAAAAGCCATTCTCATACTTGATTTCTACATTTTATGACCAACATTAGCCTTCAAGGGGTCGAAATCCTCTCAATAGATTCAATAATTTTCCATTTAGAAAATATTCCTCATTTGCCACTTGTCTCCTATTTCCAACCTTCCATCTTCTCCCAAATTCGAATTTGAGTCTCTTTAGATTCCTCCAACTCCATGAGCGCCTTCTTGAGCCTATTTTTGGGGCTGACATGTCATAATGGTCAGGTGTAAGAATTCAGGTCTGAATTTTGTCATAAAATGTCATAGATGCTTCATTATTGTTGTCATAAAACTAGGGAATCTAGCCCATGTGTCCACTAGTCTCCAATTTGACTCTTCCTCTCCCATGGAGGTTACTATTCCTTCCCATTTCGACCTAATATGCTCAATGCCATGTGTTATGACTTACCAACTCACCCAAGAGTGTTCACCTTCCCATGAATTCGAATTGGCAAGAGAGAGCTGCCATGTGTCATTGAAAAATCAAGCTAGTGTGGGTCCTACCACCTCCATATGTCTCCAAAACCACTTGCCACCTAGAATTTCTCTTGAATTTATTTATTCATCATATTTATTAAATGCTTGAACCCTTCTAATGTCTAAATATCATTTATTAGTTTCCTTATTACCATCCCACATGCGCCCATCCAACCTAGGAAACTAGTAGGATTGATGGGATTGTCTTACTATGCACTTATTTGAATGGGGACATTACACTGACACCCCCTAACAACCCTCCCTCTCTCTATATATATTACTCCCTACCACTAACCACCTAGCCATAAATGCCCCTCTCTCTATATCTCTCCTACTCCCCTTACCCCTAACCCCCCCTCTCTCTATCTCCCTCCTACTCCCCCTATCCCTAACCCCTTAAATACCCCCCATCTCTACCTGTGACCCCCTAACACCGCCCCCTCTCTCTAGATATAACCCCCTACCTCTAACACCCTACCCCTAAACCCCACTGTCCCTCTATCTCTTACCCCCTAACACCCCCCTGTTTACCTTTGACCACCCAACAAACCCACTCTCTCTATATCTAACCCCCTTGCCCTAACCCCCACCCTCTCTCTATCTCTCTCATATTCCCCTAACCGTAAATTCATAACATACCCCCGTATCTACCTCCACCACCCTAAAACCCCCCCTCTCTCTCTACATCTAACCCCCTACCACAAACTGCCTACCCCTAACCCCCTTTCTCTCTAGCTCTCTCCTACTCCCCCTACCCCTAACCTCCTAATAGACCCACCCCCACTCTACCTCCAACCCCCTCTCTACCTCTAACCCCCTACCCCCCTCTCTCTAACACCCTAACACCACCCCCTCTACCTCTAATCCCCTACATCTCACCCCCTACCTCTCACCCCCTCTCTACCTCTAAACCCCCCCTCTCTCTCTACCTCTTACACCCCCCTCTATATCTCTCACGTAGTCCCCCTACCCCTAACTCCCACACTCTATATCTATCTCATACCCACCCACCCCTAACCCCCCTCCCTCTCTACCTCTAAGCCCCTTACACCCACCCCTTAACACCCGCTAACACCACCCACCCCCTAACACCCCCCTACCCATAATCACGCACACCCTCCCCCCTTTCCCCACGACTATATCTCTCAGTCCATCTCTCTTTTTCTCTCACCCTCCTAGTCACACCCTTCCACTAACCCCTCCCTCCTCTCCCTCTCTCCCTCCTCCTCCTCCTAAGAATTACTAACCCCCCCCCTCTCTCATTCTCTTTCTCTCTCTCTCTCTCTCTCTCTCTCTCTCTCCCCCCTACTCCTACACCTCCACCTAACCCCCACTTCTCTCTCTCTCCCCCAACACCCTAACACACCACTGCCCCATCGGTTATCTCTCTCTCTCTCTCTCTCTCTCTCTCACACACACACACACACACACACCCCTATTCCTCCCCCTATCACTAACCCCCATCCTCTCCCTATCTATGTCCCCTCCTCTCCATAATCCGTAATAAGCCCTTCTCTCACTTTCTTTCACCTTTGATCCACTTACCCCCAATATCCTAACACCCCCCTCTGTCTCTATCTCTAACCCCTCAACACACCCCCTCCGTCTCTACCTCTAACCCCTTAACACCCCCCTATCTCTATCGCTTTCATACCCCCCTTACCCTATCCCATCCTCTCTATGTCTCTCCTTTTATCCTTACCCGTAACACCCCCTCTATATTTACCTCTCCTAATCCCCCTCCCCTTGACATTAACAACCCACCCATCTCTCTCTCTCTCTCTCTCTCTCTCTCTCTCTCTCTCCGTGTCCTCCTCTCTTTCTCTATCTCCCCCCTTACCCCTAACCCTTACTAATATTTTAGCATCATTCTACATACCCTATCCTTTTCATGTTAAATCATCACCAAGCCAAGTTTAGCAAACCAAATCATATTCGCTTTCTTCATCAAATATGTTCATTCTATATACCTATCCATCCAAATATTTTTAATGTTGTCATTGTTATCATGACCAAGCCAAGTTTCACCTCTCTCCTCCTTTTCTCACTCTCTCTCTCCCATACACCTCCACTTACCCATAACTCCTAAGCCTCTCTATATCTCCCCCAATCCCCTAGCACACCTCCTTCTCTCTCCCTCACTCACCCCCCTACTCCTCTCCCTAACTCTAACCGCCCTTCTCTCTCCCTCACTCACCCCCCTACTCCTCTCCCTAAATCTAACCCCCCTTCTCTCTCTCTCCTCTCTCTCTCTCTCTCTTCCCTCTTAACTCTTACTAACCCCTTCTCTCACTCTCTCTCACTCCCCTACTCCTCCACCTGCACCTAACCCCCACCCCTCTCTCTACCCATTAACACCCCCCTCTCTCTCTTCCTCTAACCCCTTACCACACCCCAATGTATCCCTCTCTCTCTCTCTCTCTCTCTCTATAAGTATAACCCCTTACCACCCCCCATGTCTCTCCCTTTACCTCTCTTTCTCTCTCTAACCCAAACGCCCCCACTCCTCACCTATACCCCCCTTTATCTCTAATCGTCCTACTCACTCCCCTTAACCCCTTTGATCTCTCTATCTCTCTCTATCCCCCCAACTCCTCTCTTTCTCTATCTGCCCCCTCCCCCCCTAACCCTTACTAATCTTTAGTGTAATTCTATATACCTAGCTACCCAAATATGTTTCATGTTAAACCATCACCAATCAAATTCTAACACACCAAGTCATCTTTTTTTTCTTCATGAAATATGTTCATTCTATATACCTAGACTTCCAAACCTGTTTAATGTTCTCTGTTGTTATCATCACCCAATTAAGTCCCACCACTCCCTCCTCATCACTCTCTCTCTCTCTAGGCTCCCATACTCCTCCACCAACACATAAATCGTAACCCTCTCTATATCTCCCCCAATCCCCTAACACCTCCTTTCTCCGTCCCTCTCTCACCCCCCTATTCCTCCCCTCCCGTCCCCCTCCCCTCCCGTCCCCTCCTGACACCAATATAAGTCCCACCACTCTCCTCATCACTCACTCTCCCTCTCCCATACTCCTCCACCAACACATAACTCCTAACCCTATCTATATCTCCCCCAATCCCCTAACACCTCCTTTCTCTCTCCCTCTCTCATCCCCCTACTCCTCTCCCTACCTCTAACCCCTTCCTCCTCCTCTCTCTCTCTCTCCTCCCCCCAATCTCCCCCTTAACACTTACTAACCCCCTCACTCACTCTATTTCACTCCCCTGCTCCTGCACCTACACCTTACCCCCCAACCCCCTAACACACCACGCCCCTCTAGTACAATCTTCATTCTGTGGTGTTTGGAACTACTTGAGGATTCAACATTCTGTGTTCTATGAAATCTTTGGTGCAAATATGTTTTTGCAAAAGATATTATATATTTGCCTGTGTTTTGTCAGCTATGGGAAATATGAGGTATGAATGCAACTATTAGCTAACGGTTTTCTATTAATAAAAGAGGCTAAGAGATTGAAACCACATGTATACTCTGACTTTATTGTTGTTTTAATCTCTCTAAGGAAGAGGTTGTAGTTTTTTTTGTTCCTTGAGAATGAGGATGTATTGTATTATATTTTCCCCTTAGTAAATATTTAATGTAAATATAAGAATTATTTTTCAAAAAAGTAATAATGGGTGCACATTACTTATATGCTCAACCAATCATTGTCACAAATTTATTGGTAAGCTCTAATCCTAGGTGTCTTGCTGGGATTTACACAATCATGGATGATGAAATTGCAGACATAAATAGAACAATTTATTACAAATATGTAATTACAAAAGATCATATTTTTCTTGTGATGTAACTCCTTAGCTCAAAAAACATGGGGAAATTCATTTTCTTTTTTTCCAGAGAAAATAATCTACAAATTTCCATTTTTTTTCTAAATTGATCTTCCCAAAAAATATAGCCCAACATTTTATGGTTGGAAATTTAAGAATTGGTAAGATTTGAAGGCTTCTACACTTTAAGAGACCTATGGATCCTTGAAATGTGTTAGTAGCTTCTCCCATAACCATTTCATTGCTCAACCATTTCATACCAACACTTGACATACTGATTTTAAGGTCTCCTCACTTAGATGATTTTAAAAAAATAGCAAGTACTAATTGTTTTTTGGAAAAATAGGATGGACTAGTATTTTTTGTTATCTACAAGTTTACCAAGTTGTGTATATTAATTTAGTCATTTAGGCATTCAAAGGCTACACCTAAATGGACATATTATACCTTATTATTTGGCAAGAAAAAAATCAATGTTAGAGAAAGTTAAAATTGATGTAGTTATTAAAATTTCTAATAAATAAAATTTATATATTTGAAAAGGTGAATCAATTTCCTACATTTTATATTTTTACTAAAAAAAAGTTATTGTGTATCTTATTTATTTAACTACATAAACCCATTTTTAAAAATAATTGAGTGCAAATGTTGATGAAGCTTTTAAATTTATGTAAATTGTGTAGTTTTATATATATGCATATGTAAATGTTTTAAATCTAATTTCACTGAATATGTTATTTTTTATAATATTTTTTTTTTTTTTAAAAGGATATTTGTCTACTCCAGATTGAGCACTAAAGGAGTTCCACATCCCCTACTAGACTGTAGAATGAGCCTCTTCAACTCAATAAAATAATAAAAATAATAAAATAATAAATAAAATAAATTAACTGTTACAAGAAAAGTTCTGTGTTATGGTTGTTGCTGACATGGAAGTGCCTCATTAACATGTGACGCTTACGTGGAGAACATGAGTTTTAATCCTGATTCAGAATCTTAGTAGCACAGCATTACTCCACTTCAAGAGGATTCACTGTCTCGACGCCCATTTTAGGTGGAATTTTGCACACTTTAACCCTCAAATTGTTTGAGTTTATCGCGTACAAAACATTGAAATGACGAACAACTTTCTGAATATGGGACACCGACATTTCACATTTGGTGATCAATAAAGCCGTTCCAACTGTTGATGATAAATAATTTGTACATACAGTAATCTTGACTTACAAGTTATATTTACAAATTTGTAGAAATCCAACTTTATAGTACAACATGTATGCATTTTTATGCCGGGTATATGAAGGTTCTTAGCGACAACCATGGATGATGCTCTTCCATATTGCTTAATAATAAACAACACACCATTCAGTGGTGTTAAGAGTTTCACAAAACATTGAAACGACAGGTTGGTATATTGAAGAAACTAGGGTTTCTTTGGTGGGGCAATTGCGTTTATTTGGTTGGTATGTCTTTTAAAACGCAGAATACAGATTATTCTTTTTTTTCCTTTTATTGGGGTTAGAATGAAGTTTTGAGGCCCGTAAACTTGGTAAAAAATTGGGTTCTTGATATAATTTCACGTGCAATGGCATATTAAGGGACTCGTAATTGATCCAAACTGTTGAAAAAAGTTTATGTAACCTAAAGCAATGTCCTCTAAATTTTTCACTTCCCCTATACATAGATAAAATGCAAAAACTGTGCCAATCCTTTCCTGGTTTTCCTGTCCTCCAGAAAATCTGGTAATCTATGCTATTGCTCCCAACAACATATGGGCAACCACACTGACATGTTGAATGGTGTCACGTGAATGGAAAGGTGTTTGTCATGATCGTAGAACGTTGACAATGTAATTGGGTTGTGAATTATTAGGGCAGATGAGCAACTGGTGGAACCACCTTAGATCCTTCAAACATCACATCGATCACCTGAACTATCCATAACTCTCAGAGCGATTTGATTGTACAGTTAGTTTGAATTTTGATTTCCGTTTTCTCGTTAAATTTTTAATTTTAATACCAAAATATGATACATTTATATAATTGACCGTTCACTAAAATATTCACTACTCTTTATGAATTATTATTTACACTAATATCTATTTATATCTTAAAATTTGGGGTGCACTACCATTTATGCTTTTCCTAGATTGAAGGAGGATGAGACAAGTGTACTGTCCAGATTGATTATATGGTCATAGTTGGTAGCTCATGCATAGATAATAGAGAGACAACACATTTAACTAAAGAAGGTAACAAGTGGCTGAAGCATGGAGAACAATAGGGATTACACCTAAGCATGGAGAACAAGTAACACATAACTTCTTCTTGACACTTAACTTGCACTTAACTTGTGACATATTCATATTCACCAACCACAAGTTAAGTGGCTATGCTAGTGATAACCATGCTCAAGAATCACACACAACACAATTTTAAAACAATAATTGGAACAAACACATAACATAAATAAAATCCTTGGTGTTATAAAAACATTTAACATTTATATTTTAAATGTTCATCAACTAGTTGCAAGCGAAGTACGTTCCTCTCAGCTATAAGCACTTTCTCAAGTTGTCTCTTTTTTGGGCACATGTCACTCTGATCTCGGGCTATCAGACTACAAGGGGCGAATTTCAATTTCTTCCTCTTGAATTTACGACCACACTCCTTAGAGAGTGTTTCTCACCCAATGGAATCTATCCTCTACCAAAGTGGTGTAGGTAATCCCATCCACAATTGACCCCAATGTCTCACTCATTCTTCATCAAACTGTACAACACCAGGGAAGGTACTCCCTTTTTTGCATTGTAGTCTCTCAGGCTATCCCTTTCACCTTATGGTGCTCCAATACATGCCAACCAAGAAGTCTCTGTGACAAGGCTCCAAGGATATCACACTACAGGATGAGTTCCCTATTGTAATGCATTGGTTTATCATGGTAGATATGATGTCAATTACAAGGGTAGGCTCGAGTGTTAGATTATGAAAAATCGATCTTCCTTTCGTTTACCAATGAGAAATTCCATAACATGGATTGTCTTCCTCTCTAGATGTTGGAATGAATGAATGAAATGTGTTTCTAACTTTATATAATCATGGCTTTTCCTTGACACATGGCTTCCCCAGAAGAGCCCGTTTTCTCCCTCTTAATACTAAATTAAGGTGACTAACCCTTAATTAATTAAAGTGACCCTTATAATCATGGTCAAGGGACCTTTTGTTAAAAAAATTAATGAAGGATAAGGCATAACTAAAGTCTAGTAGGGCTACGATCCATTAGCCCCTCTCACTTCCCCCACTTGTGAATTCATAGTCGCCCATCTCTTCTTGCCATAGCATGGATGCTCTTCCTCTCTGGATGCTAGAATGAATGAATGAAATGAGTTTCTAACTTTATATATGCACAGTTTTTCCTTGACATGGGACATGTGGCTTCCCTAGAAGAGGCCACTTATCCCTTCTTAATACTAAATTAAGGTGACTGACCCTTAATTTATTAAAGTGACCCTTATAACCATGATTAAGGGAACTTGGGTTAAAAATATTAATGAAGGTTAAGGAATAGTTAAATTCCTATAGGGTCGTTATCCGTTATCCCCTCTTACGTCCCTCATTTGTGGATTCATAGCCCTCCATCTCTTTTTCATCATTCTTCAATCACAGTTATCGGGGATTTTTATATGGCCCAAGTCTTTGGCCCCGACCATGTATAGGGAAACAAGACCCATACATAGAGCTCAAAATTTTTTAATGGTTCCCATATCCCCAATTGAAGGGAAAAGATCCACTTGAGTAGTCAAGTTTGGTGTCTGGAGTTGTCGGTCATGATGGACCTTGAGTCCTAAAAGCTAACTTTAGAACCTAATGCCTAAGCTTCCTCCATAAAAAATGACTAAAATCTTAACACCCATACCTAGTGATAAAAAATTACTGATCATTCCCATATACCCACTTTAAATCAAAGGATACCCTCAAAGACCTTTTGTGGTGGTTTGATGTGATGTTGTTGACCTTAGATGCTTAACATATTCCTTTAGGTCCTAAGGAATAATTTTATTTCCTTAACACTATCTATGGCCCCAAGATCCATTTTGATTATTAAAAACATTTTAATGAATCCCATATCCTCTCTCAGAGTTCGAAGATCTGAAAGAGAGGTCATATGTGGTCATTTGAGGCTCGTTCATGGCCTTGAATCCTTAGAAGATATCTTTAGGGCCTAAGGATAATTTTTCCTACCTTGAACATGGTAAAGAACTAAGAACCATACTTAGTTCTCAAAACCTAAAAGTGGTGCCCATATCCCGACTCATAGGAAAAGGATACTGTCGAGAGGTCAAGTGTGATGGCTTGAGGTATTTTTCTTAAAGTTGGATGCTTAGAATATTACTTAGGTCCTAAGTATTACGTTTCTCCCTAATCATATATAGGGCCTCATCTAGGGCCTCATGACCCATCCTTGGTGCTCAAATACTTATAATGGTGCTTTATATCCACTCAAAGGTTAAATATCCAATATAAAGGTCACATGTGGTGGATTGAGGCATTGTTCATGGAACATGAGATTTAGAAGCTTAGTTTTAAACCTAATACACACATTTCATAACCTTCTCTTTGACAATGCTTCAATATCGATACCTAGTTGATAAAAAAATATTATGGTGCCAATATTCCCACTTGAAGGTGAAGGATCCCCTTGGGAGGTCATTTGTGTTCATTCAAGGCATTGTTATTAGATTTAGATAAGAAAATAATACTTTAGGGCCTAAGGCTTGAGATTCCTTTCTCAATCATGTTGAGGACTCTCCAGACTATATACCTTGCTCTCAAAAAATCAAAATGGTGCCCATTTTGCCACTTAGAGGTTAAATATTCCCTTAAGAGGACATGTGTTTCAGTTCATAGAATTGTTCCTTTCCCTATTTTTGGAGTGCTACAAATTTAGACAACTAGATGTGGAAGTTCTAGTCTCCATGTCATTTCTCAACATGACCATAACTATGAGCGGTGAACGTAAAAAATTTCCCTTAGAATAACCTCCATATCTTTCCAAACCATTACCTCATGTGGATTCCTACCTTCCTGGCTATACCAATATTTGTTCTATCATTGAATGTTATGCTAAAACGTCTATAGCTTCCAAGGTGATCTTCATGTCTTCTTCCAAAATAGTGTTATGATTGGATGAATATCTAGTCTACCTACTAGATTAATAAACACCATGATCCTTCACTTATGCTAGCAAGAGGTTCACCTTGATAATCCTAATCTCTCCCTCCCCTCACTTTAAACTATGTCAAATAGAGGTTGAGTTTCCTAGCTCCAAACACTCAATAGAATTTACTAATACTAGAAAGAGAAGCACATTGGTATTTTTGGAGATATCAAATTTTATCCTTATCATGTTGAACATGTGATCCATTATGAAACGAATGTTTTTTCCATTATTGTATGTGTCTACATGTCTCATTGTGATATATATACTACCTACCATCCTCTCAAATTTGTAATTTCTACCTTTCCTCTTGAATATAGGAAAGAGAACTACCAAAGGTATGGCATATTATAATCAGATAGTTCCATCCTCAATATCCATAGCCAGGCTAATTGAAAACAATAAAATTCTCTTTACAACAATATAATAGATTCTAGAATGCACCTTGTTTTGTTTTTTAAATTATGCTTGTATTCTATTATCACCAATGAAATACCTACATAAGAGGATTTGGGTGCATCTATATAGAAGTTCATTATTAGTTTAGTATATTAGGTGCTACCTCAGGAAGAATGTACTTCCTCTAATATGGAGACTCCTCTCTCTCTTCTACCCATGAACACCTCTAAATATCCTTTGTCATGTGTTGTAACTAAATCAACTATTAGTTCATTGATCATTTAGTTCTATACATAGTTTCTTGTGACCAACTCTAAACTACACCTCCATTCATGGCATATCCAAATCTTACTATGAACCATATTCCAAATGTTACACCTAAATCCATATATGTTTGATGAACTCCAAATTGCACATGTGATTTAGTGAACTAATCAGGGAAAATTGTAAGGAGCCATAATTTTCTTAAAGAGTAGAAACTTTGGTGAATTTCACAAATTCTTAAATTTCCAACCATAAAATGTTGGGCAATATTTTTATAAAAAGATTCAAATTTCTAATGGATTTATAAAGTTTGTGGACAAATTTGGTGATTCTTAGAGTAAAATAAATTTATCCCATGGGATTTGGGTAAATCAATTTAGAAAAAAATGGAAATTGGCAAATTTGTTTTGGAAGAAAGGTCAAAAATTAGCCCACGGCCTAAATTCCACCACTAAATATTTCCTTGGAACCAATATTCCACACGCAATTTGCTTCTAGTATCACACATGCATTTTGCAAGAAATGAAAACTACATGGGAGTGGCAAATTTGAATTTTTAAATAATACGTGCACACTACTTAACACCTAAACCAATCATTGTAAAAATTTTACATGCCACCTCTAATCCTAGGTGTCTTCTTTGGATTTAACTTCATAGTAAATAATCCTTTGGTATGTAATTGGCTAAACCATGGCTAATTTAACATTTTTTCCATTTTCTCAGTATGTTTGTGTTTCACAACTGTTGTAGCTACAACAACTCCACTGCATTTTTTAACCAAAAATTAAGGGTCCCCCACTCGAAATTCTAAAATCATTATTTACTTTTCTTCAGTTTGATTGATCTTTGCTAGAGGCCTTCCAGTTCTATTTATGGCGACCATTGCATGACATCTTCTAATTTCATCTATTTTCTGATTTTTCCCTTTTGTTGAGTTTTCTTCTTGATCTATTGTGTCGGTCCAACTTCATCGAGGTCATGTTTCTCTTAAAGATTATTTCCTACGTTTCCGATCCCAACATTCCTATGGATTACTGATGTAAGAATATGTGCTTTGGGAAATTTCTTTGCTTGGTTCTCATTTTTCGACATTCCACTTCCAAGATTAACCAGGATGATGTAGCAGAATTGACATGTGCCCTTCACTCAATTCTAATTCATTCACAGGCCCGTTGTTGTGGAGCAATTTTATCTGAAGTATCATTTTACTTACTTTTAAATCCTCTAGCATTATGATCCCGATGTTTCACAAAGGTGAATTTTGTTGGATATCGACGTCGAGGTGAAATTTTCATTATTCATTTGGTCATTCTGACATTTTGCGTGCCTAGGGATTTCTTCTAATCAATGGATTAGGTTTGTTCCTTTAGAATTGACCTGTTGGATCTTTTGGATATCAATATAGTTTACTTTCGAGGTTTCCCATTCGAATCATTACTATTTTTATTTTATTTTTGAATCTATCATTTCTAACTTCACAAGCTTCATTTGATTGATAATTTTTCTTTATCTTATGAGATGATGGCTAATGATTACCTTGATTGATTTTCGGGATTTTGATTGATTATTTGTTTTTTCCTTTCATGGTTCTAGATCTTGCATTAGTTTGATATTTGAGCTTGATATTTGAGCTTGATATTTGCATGTCTAACACCATAATATTTTGTAAATAATCATATTCTTTTTAAGCTTCTTGTTTAGTTTAGCTCAATATTTTTGATGTTCAATTTGAGCTTATTGTAATCATTTTTTATTAATGATCACATGTTAAATATGTTTGTGTGTTTGAAATATTTTTATTCAAATATCAATAATGAACTCCCATAATCCAATTTTATGTCACATCCCCTCTCATCATCCAGACCCGCAGAGGGAACATGGCCGAGCTATGGGGGTGTCTAACTCTCCCTACAACCATATAAATAAATGTACAATTAAAATAAAATGCATAATTAATTTATACAACGGAATTAAAACATATTTGCACACACGCAAACGGTAATGCATCAACATATCTATCACAAGTAGAGGATGATTCAACATGCACAGAATCAATCCCATTCCAATGCTATGCACAGATCTCATATCAACCATATTAAGATAATCATTTCAATCCAATAACATGGATAATTATCATTCAGAATTAACACATTGCAGAACACATAATGCATATAATTTAAACCACAGAGAACACTTATCTTTAAGATGAAGTTGGCCAAACAACTGGCTATGTGAGAGCAATGTTCCACCCAACCATAGATCTCTGTCCATCCTATATTCTTTCAGCTGAGAAATCACCCTCGGGTTGGGTTGTGTATCCACTAAGGAGGAATTAAAAAGGCTCACTCACAGCCATGGTTTCACTCAAACAATCATGCTAAGCCAACACACAGTTGAGTTTATCAAGCATGCAATAAGCAAAGGAGGAGGATGTTAAGCCAGTGAGCTCAACCATAGAGCTACAGGCATCTCAGATGAACTCAACAGTCATGGCACCCACAATACCTACCTCACCCAACACAAGGAAGGCCCCATTCTCTGCTGCACAGTCCCTTAGGCGTCCCTTCCCTCCAATGCTATTTAGGGTGGGATAGAAAGGTCCAACTACTAATTCCATGAGATCCCAGCCTTCACTGGGTTTATCAAGCAACCCAACCTCTGTTCAATCATTCACACTTGGATTTCTCACAATTCTGTCATCAAATAACTCAATCCCGTCACTAGATTTCTGGGCTATAAAAAATGGGTTTTCCAATGGATTTCAAGGTATCTAATACTCTCAATTTTGCCCCAAGGTTCATATCTATGGATCCCTCATTCGATTTCACTGTCAATACCAAATTCTGGGCGTTTATGGCACTTCAAAACGTGGGTTCTTGCAAAGTTGCAATTTCTGGCTTTCCTAACTATTGGGCATGTGTAATGGATGAAAACTGATGCTGGGATGTTTCACAATGGAATGGGAATGAGGAAGAACCAATTCCCATGAGGTAGGGTGACTTGTGGTACAAAAAAACAGATCCCATACCTGCCATACGAATTTATGGGCTGCCCATGCTCCATTGAAGCCATGGACTGATTTCTCAACAACTTTCTTACAACTGAATTAAATGCCAGCAAGGAAAGTCAAATGGGTTCTCAAGATGAAATTTGGAAGCCTATGGTTCAATCCCACAACCCCCTCACCACTCCCTAGTGGAATACACATGGCCCCTTCTCATTAGTTGCTTCCATAGACAGTTTTGGTATTTTATTGAAATATTAATATTTACATCAAATTACAATATTTTATGGCTTAATAGCACATGGGTAGTAAAATATCAACTACTTGCCTTTCTAAATAAAATCCGAGCATACACTAGCGGGGCCTTGGCCTTGAGCTCCACGCTAGGGAAACATACATCACATGTACAAAATATTTACATAAAAGCCAATATACCATAAGGGTCAAAATTGGGGTATAACATTTTACGAGGCAAAAGTTTTTAATAAATGCACATGTATTTTGGCTCATTTAAAATTTTAATTTCTCTAATTTCAATATGATTTTCAAGTTTCATGATTCGTGTCAAATTATTGAGATTAAGATTTAATATTTGGAAGATAAATAGCTTTTAATCGTGAACAAGATTTTCCTTTAAAAAAGCTTAAATTGATATTAAAAATATAGATTATCTTTGATTTCCTTTTGCAAATTAAAAGCTTTTTATCATATAAAATTTTGCAAAAAATAAATATTATAATTAAAACAAAACAAAGTATTCTAATTTTAGGAATCTCATATTTTCCCAATGCTTTCCGATATTGGTCCTAACTATTTTACTTCATTTTTTTTATTTGTTTATTTTTTGTTTGTCATTTTTTAGTTTAATTTCCAATTTGTGAATTGGTAAAATGATTAGGATCACTCCATTCTCTATTTGTTCCCTACTTTTTTCTACAAAAATGTGTGGCAAATGCAATATGAACACATGGAATTTATTTTCCCCAGTGCATGTGGGATAATGAATTTAACATTTAGATCAATGGTCACAATTAATCCAACAATGAAATCAGCAACTGCTGAGCAAGAGCTATATTTTGAGTTCTATAAGGACAAATTAAGCCCAAGATGGGTCGCTGGAAAGATGGGAAGATGAAGAATAATTTGGGAAGATAATTTTTTCCAAATAGATAGTCAAAATGCCCCGAACATTTTCTCAAAGAATGACTTACAAAATTGATTTAGATTTATTTATTTGGTGATGATTTGATTTGCAAATAAATTTACATTAATTTGGATTTGTTTCATTAGATTTGAAATATTGTTTATTTCTTTTAATTTTCTCTTGTATAGGTGTGGATTTGGATTTTGAGAAATAAAATATTAATAATTAACATCCCAATGTCTAAGCAGACAACCATATGCCAAGCATAAAAAAGTAGTGATATTTGGACATAATTTCTAGAGTGATGAGGATGAATCTGGAAAACCTGAGACATGGGTTTTGTGTAAAATGAGTCCAATTAGTTGAAATTGTGAGAATAATTCTCATAAAGCATGTGATTTGAGAGATTTGATCATTTTCTCAATTATGAATTTCCCAAATTTCGTGATTATGGACAGATTTGCAAAATCAACTAAATGGAACGACCAGTTGTGCAATTCATTTTTTGGAGGAGTTGACCCTATATTCCCAACCATTTCTTGTTGTATAAATAACCATCTAATATGCAAGAGAAGGGAGGGGTGTCTTGAGAGTGAAATGTTTTTCTTCTCTGTGATAAAAATCATCTTAGCAATTTGATGCCTAGAGTTTATTTTTCAAATGCTATTAACAAAGTTTTGTATTCTCTTTCAGATCCAGTTGATGAGATTTGGGGGTGTTCTGTCATATTGGTACCAGTTAATTAGTAAATATATAATTTTTTTCATTTTCTCATTTTCTAGTACAATTATGAAATTCATATATAGAACACACTGATTGTTATCTTATGTTCATATTTTTTTGGCTATACTTAGACTACAGAAATTACAATCAATTGTAGTATAGACTCTATTTTGATTTATGATAAGCAGGATTTGGATATTCTCCTAATCCCTTTTCATTACATAGTTTTTAGTTTTTCTGATTTTTTAATTGATATAAATCTGATTTTTCCAGTTTCATAATTAGTTACATATTTTGAAATATTTTTTAGAATGATAGACGTTTCCATTTCTTTTGGATTGACAGGTTACAAATAGAATTGGTTTTATCAACAATATTTTATTGGTTCAACTTAATCTTACATTTAAATGGGATTTAATTAAACTTGGATAATTTCATGTTAATTATAAGCATATTTTTATCTTTAATAAATTGTCATAGCTTTCTTTTATTAGATTATCAACATTAACCTTAGAAGTACTAATAAATATGTAGCAGACATCTCCATTTACAGTTAAGTTAGATTAGGTAGGATTATAGATTGTTTTTATAATTAGAATCTTATTTAGCCATAGGGATCATCAATTGAAGTCTCCTTTCAAGGAACAAACACTCATCTGTGGCACTGAAGCCCTGATATCCATCAGGAACAATCATATAAAACGGTTGAGGACTAGGAAAACTCTTGCGTTGGGTTATTTGAAATCCTTGGATTGGATTGTTTCCTTTGCATTGATGAGTGGGTCAATTTCGCCTATCAATAGTGACCCAATACAATATGTTACACTCAATCATGAGTGATGAAATTGCAGACATACATAGAACTCTTTCTATAGATTACAAAGATGTAATTAAAAAAAAAAAAATCTTATGATGTAAATCCTTGACTCAAAAAACACACTGTTAGTAGAGAAAATTTTAGGGGCAAATTTTATCCCATGGGCTAATTTTTTACCTTTTTTCGCAAAAAATGATTCACCAGTTTCTATTTTTTTCTAAATTGGTACACCCAAATCTCATAGGATAAAAATACTTTACTCTAAAAATCGTCCAAATTGTCTAAAATATATATATATAATCCTGAGAAATTCGAATCTTTTTCGAAAAATATCACCCAACATTTTATGGGTGGAAATTTAAGAATTAGTAATATTCACCAAGGATTCTACACTTTAAGGAAATTATGGATCCTTAAAATTTTCCCTCGTCGTTAGCGTTTCTCCCATAACCTTTTCATTTCTCAACAATTTCATAAAAAATATATATGCTACAATACTAGACATCTACCTCTACATGGTATAAAAAATTAAATCCATCATCATTACATTAAGACTTTCAAAAGTTGCACTAGCACTTGGCATACTAATTTTGAGGTGTGTTCACTCAAACAATTAAAAATAAATAAATAAAGTACTAATTTCTTTTGGGAAAAAAATGATGGACTAGTACTATTTGTTATCTACACATTGACTAATTTTTGTATATTAATCCCATCATTTAGGCACTCAAAAGATGCACCAAGAAGAACATATACCTTATAATTTTCCAAAAACTAAAATTTAGTGTTAGAAAAAATATAAAAAACAGAGCTAGTTATTCAAATTTTCAATAAACAAAATTTATATATTCGAAAAGGTGATTCAATTTCCTACATTTCATATTTTTTACTAAAAGAAATATTCATTGTGTAGGTATCTAAAAATATCCATGTATTTGACGTATGTCTCTTTTTTCAATTTTCTATTGCATCTACCATGTCAAAAGAGACAATCATTAGCTTGCACTCACCCTTGTAAATTGTGTGTACTCTAGATTTTTAAGATATACTAAGGAGTTGGTACATAACGTTTGGTAATGAGAGATTATAATCCTTGGTTGATTCCATCAAAACAAGTCTTTTTCACATTTTATATATAATTTGTTCTCTTGGAAGTTTTCAAATAGTGAAGTTTTAGGAAACCAAGAAGACAAAGTGACTATCTATGGAAAAAAAGTTTGATTCTGGTTCACTATAATTTTCAAGTTATTGGATATCAACATTAGGGATTTGTAGTAGTCTTCAAGTTAGTCTAAGACATGTATTCTTGGTATAAAAATCATATATAGTTATATAAATATCCGAAGTGAATGCCATACAATTTCAATCTCTTAACAACAAGTTTTGGGAAAACTAGTAGGACTATTCAAGCCCATCTCAAATAACACTTGTTGAAACTAATCATAATTGAATCAATACCCATAGTTGAGTAGTATTTTCACTCTAAACACCTAATATGTTTTGATCAAACAAAAAATATGGCTTATATCTCTCATTATTCCTCCCTCTAGAAATAGATAAGAACCCAAACAATTTTAATCATGAAGATGGTTATAAGTAGTATCACGCATGGAAAAACTTAATCCATCACCTAATCCATTAACCTGTTTCATCCCGGTCTCTTACTATTGCCTTTCTCTCCCTTATCTTTGTTCCATTTTTCTTTTAATTCCAATTCTCATCCCTTCTTCAGTTTGGATCTTGCTTTGGCTTGTTTTTTTTTTCTCCTTTATTTTTCATTGTTGCTTTGTTATAACTCTCCAATTTTCTCACATTCATAAGAAACATACTACTTTTAACCATAATTATACTTTTAACGGATCTAACTGATTTACTTTTGCAAATGTTCCCCTTTTTAAGCTTAACTTTCTCTTAACTGTTATTTTTCACCCATCTCCTATTTTCCATTTTTTCCATTTAATTTTTAATTAACTTTATTGAATTACTCCTTGCCTTAGGACTGCCTATATTCTAAACAATCATTTTTCTCCCTATCTTTTTTAACTCCTCATCTCATTTTTAGATTTATTTTCTTAACCATTATTCTAATTATTGTTTAATTTAATAATTTTTTTTTTTTACTTTTATTATTTCTATAATTAATTTATTATTTTCTAATTAATTTATTTATTTTAACTCCTTTACTCCTTTTTTTTTTTTACTTTTTCCAATGGTTCAAATCCTCAATATATACCCTAACAACTAATCACCATCATTTTATATAATCAGCCAAATTCTACTCTTTCCGACCCATTGCAACTTCGTCTTGTTCCTCTAATAATGGGTGGAGTATCCACCCGAAACCTTGGGTGTTCTAAACTCTAACATAGTGAAATTCATAAACATAGCCACAAAATTTTGAGAAAGTTACCATAGCTTTTCCTTGGAATATAAGAATTTGGTCAAACCTGTCGCATTACATAGAAGACAAGTCAGAATACTATAAGTAGAAATTTCATATTCATATTGGACATAGCCTTAAAGATACATTAGGATAAAGGTCAATTAGTAGGACATTCTCCAAATTAGGACTTTAAAAGGAATGCTAACTTGAACTTTGCATATATTTTGACAAGAATTTCTAATTGATGTGATTCAAAATTTGTGGGAAATAAGAAACACATTATAACAAATTGGCAACATGATGATAACCATTTTGGGATCATAATTCATAAGATATTAAGGCTAGAAGTTTAAGGTTTGGTTCAAATCTATAAGAACTAATGAAAATAGATTACATTAGTGGGTTTGACGATAAATATGAAACTAATCCCATGGAATGGTTGAGGGTACTAATGATTACTAATATGAGTCATTTTGGGTCAAAATTTTATTTGAAGGTTGAAACTTATAAATGGTAGAAAATCCTTGATGAAGATACTGGATTCTATACCAAATAGGAAAAATTTGAAAAAATATACTCATGCAAATGGATCGAGGACTAAAAAAAGGAGGAGATGCATAAAACTAATCTAATAAATCTAAAGAAGAACTTTCCAAATTACATAAATATGATGAGGAATTAAAATAAGAGGTTAAGAGGAAGCCATTGTCTCTAAATATTGTCATCAAAGCTTTAAATGCATTCACAAAGGTTAGAGGAAGCCATTGTCTCTAAAAATAAGATGGATGACATCAATGTGTCTAATGAAGGGAAACGATCAAAGGTGAAATCATATCAACACCCTCATTACCAAAAAAGTCAAGAAGATTTGTGTTAGCATTACTAACTAAGAAGATGGAATAACAAACAATATTAATGGAATAGGGCATCAAAAAACTATTTTTCAATATGATATTATTAATGAAAATAACTACAACAAATTAGAGTAATCAAAGTAACACAATGGTATCAAAGGAAGGAGAATTATGAAACAACCAATGATCAAGATTTAAGACTGAAAATAATTGAATTTGGATGGTTGGATCATCATTAATGGGAACAAGGAAACATGAATATAAATAAATTCTATTATTTGGTTGGATCACCTCTAAAACCCTTATCTGTAAAGCTTTGATGACAAAGATTTTTGAAGGAGGGTAATATGTTATGAACCAAAGGGGGCATATATGGGGATGAATGTCTATTATCTGACCTCAAGGAGGGCATACATGGGGTTAAATACATATATTTAGGGGGGTAATGTATATGTAATAGTGGTCATCATAATGAAGTTCCCACATGTGAAATGAGTGGATATACATATATAGAGTTCATGTTGTCATTATTGAGGAACATGTGATTTGGATATATGAATGAATTGAGTTACTTAGAGGAGGTTCTTATATTCTTCAAAGAGTTACTATGTAAATAATATCTCTTATATATTTTGGAGTTGTGATCCACATTCACATTGAGAGTGCATTATATGTACTTTACTTTGTTATGATATCTTGAGAATTTGGTACATAACATCCCAAATTAATGGCAAGCTTGGAAAATAACTTGTATTCTTTCAATTTATGTAGAAAGTCATCTATTCTTGACAAAGGATATTGGTTATTAATGATGATGTTGTCAACTAGCTCCAAAATACCCAAAAAAAATTTTCCCTATTTCTTCATAACCAATAAAATAAGAGATCTCCGAGGGAACACACTAGCTTTGATAATCCCTTGATGCAACATTTGTTGTATCTTCCTCTCTATCTCATCACACTCCATAAGATAAGTTATATAATATAGACTAAGATTGAGAAATGGCAACTCTATTAGTAGTTGAATCTCATGGTCAATAGACCTTGTAGGAAGAAACCCCTTTAGATATGCAAATATGACATCATACTTGTAGAGAAATCAACTTAATCCATTCTTATGATTAGTTGTTATATCACCTCCTTCCTTCCTTTTCTTCATAGTAGTTTCATCATTGGATATTGCAATTAAGATTACAAATTTAATACATCTTCTATTAATCAACCTCCTAGCTTAGTTACTATAAATAATGAAAAACGTCTTCCTACCTATGTAGCTATTGATATGATATGATCATAGTGTCTTGCGTTTATTAACCTCCATTTGTTGTCATTTTTTAGGGAAAAAAACGTGTCTATAACATAGATAAGGGATACAAATGAAAACTTCACATATATCTAGTGGGATAACATCAAACTATAACTCAACCACAAACTTGATTTCAAATACATAATTTGAAGTTACATTAATGAATGCCTTGCATGGTTGCATGATCTTTTATCCATCCCAAAGAATAATGTTTAGAATATGCATGTGTCTTTTATCCTAAATATTAACTAAATTTTCCAAAACATGCTTGTTGCCAAACTAGATAATTCTTCATATAAAATATCTTGATAACAAATGTTTTCCATTCCCTTGCTAAACCCTCCAAGCATATTTTAGATGTAATATCATGGAAGGAGGATAAAATATTATATATGGTACACTCTCCTATACATTAAATACATACCACAATTGATCCGGATTTATGTGGGAACGAAACAAAAGATGGCATATACAGAATCATATACAAAGATATATTGCAATTAACACAGTGATACAGTAACACATATTCTATTAAATAGCGGAAATAGAACAGACTGTAAAATACAATAGCTAGAATGGTGGTAGCTATCTCTGAGAAGAGATGTGGCCGCTATGCTCATTCGTTCCAAGATGAATACAAAGAGAGGCCGAAAGGGCCTATTTATCATAAGCATGAGGGAAAGAATCCCAAACATCCAAAAACCTAACCCTAGAAGATGAACCGTCATAAAGTCATGTGGGCCCCGTTTGGGTAAGTTAGTACATCAACTTCCCGGGGTCGTAACTTTTGCATACGATCTCCGTTTGGGGCGCTCGGTAGCCCGTTGGAAAGGTCTATCCGAAAAAATGCTAAAAATAGTAATTTACCAAAATTGCCAGAAGACTGTTTTGATCCAGTTGGAAGAGGTGGGCCGCCACCGATATCCACCTGGATCAACAATCATCCCAGTGTACATTGATATTTTACCAAATTAGTTATTTAACTAAAATTATTAAACATAGAAAATGCAAGCAAATATTGAGAAAAATGCAGATAGAAAATGCAAGCAACATGTGAGAACATGGGGGAACCTCAAATATTTAAATGAAAAAATACATATCACACTTAATAAAGGAACGTATTGTGAATGCAATTTATTATCTCATCCATTAGTATATATACTAAAACAATTAGTTTTACATAAAAATTATATTCTATAAAATATTAACCAAAGTAGATCCATTAGTATATATACTAAAACAATTAGTTTTATATAAAAATTATATTCTATAAGATATTAACCAAAGTAGATGGGAAAAATAGGAAAATTTTGAAAAAAAAAGGAAAAAAATGATTATATGACTAATAATTCTTTTTACATAAAATTGATATTTCATACAATATAAATCAAAGTAGATGGAAAAAGGGAAAAAATTGACTCCATGACTTTGAAAAACTAAAAATAATTACAAGTTCAAAACCATATTATAAGCAATTACAAGTTGAAAACTATCTATCAAAATTGGAAAACCTAGCTACCTATTTTAACTAGCTAAAGAAGACTTAGTAAATAACATGGCATTGTCATTGCAACTATGAAAGTGAATTATTTCGTGTATGATACTTATATTTTCATTTGGATCTTCGGAAAGAAAGGACATTAATCGAGAAATCTATACCTATTATTTGTAAATAATACCATAAGATGTAACCAAAGTAGATGGAAAAAGGGGGAAAAATTAAGTCCATGACTTTGAAAAACTAAAAGTAATTACAAGTTCAAAACCATCTTATAAGCAATTACAAGTTGAAAATTATCTATCAAAATTGGAAAACCTAACTACCTATTTTAACTATCGAAAGAAGACTTAGTAAATAACATGGCATTGTCATTGCAACTATGAAAATGAATTATTTTGTGTATGATACTTATATTTTCATTTGGATCTTCGGAAAGAAAGGGCATTAATTGAGAAATCTATACCTATTATTTGTAAATAATACTATAAATTGTAACCAAAGTAGATGGAAAAAGGGGAAAAAATTGAGTCCATGACTTTGAAAAACTAAAAGTAATTACAAGTTCAAAACCATCTTATAAGCAATTACAAGTTGAAAACTATCTATCAAAATTGGAAAACCTAGCTACCTATTTTAACTAGCGAATGAAGACTTAGTAAATAACATGGCATTGGCATTGTCATTGCAACTATGAAAATGAATTATTTTGTGTATGATATTTATATTTCATTTGGATCTTCGGAAAGAAAGGGCATTAATCGAGAAATCTATACCTATTATTTGTAAATAATACCATAAATTGTAATCACAGTAGATGGAAAAAGGGGAAAAAATTGATTCCATAACTTCGAAAAACTAAAAGTAATTACAAGTTTTTTTTTTATAACAGAAATAGGGGAATTTAGATATATATATAAAAGGCTGTGCACAACCATTCATTACAAAATTTGATCCATGATTCTGCTTCAGAAAGAGATAAAATGCAGATTTTACAAGGAATTTGGCTCTTAGAGTCTTTACTCCTAGTTTTCCTGGAATTTCTAATCATTTTACTGGGATATACCCTTACAAACTGTTTACATAGCAAAAGACAAAAAAACATTCAGAAGTAGAAGTTCATAAAAAAACTATAGGGAGAGCATATTCCAAAATTTCGAAGAAGAGAGTCTATCTGTAGTTCTGCTGCAGAAAAGAGGCAGCTTCCAACATTCCCTGATTAAGAGACGGCACTTCCTGGACCTGGCTGAACTGGGTTTTACTGATGAAGGCAGAGAGGTCCTCCCTGATGCTGTCAACCTTCCCCAGAAGGTCAATGGTGTTCCTTTCAATGTCGTCCAGGCGGGACTCAACACAGGAAAGACGAGAGTGAATGTATTTAAATTCCATGTTCTTCTCTTTATTATGGTCCGCAATGGAGCAAACCGCCGAATACGTCCTGCTTAAATAAACCTTGACTTCCGAGGTAACCTGGCTGAGAGTGGAAATGGCTTGCCTAATCCTGTCCATAATGCTGAGTTGGATACTGCTATCGCGAGGGTCCTCTTCAAACTGCCGAGGGTCGAAATTAGAAACGGAGAGGCTAAGTTGCTGTAGCCCAGGGCCGAGCGAAAGGAAATTTGTCTGCTCCATGCCTCGAAGAGAATTCCTATTACCGCCTTGCAGCAATAAATGCTGGAGCGTGAGAGCTTTGGGTTCTGATGTGAAGCCACATGGCTTATGACATGCCATTTGTTAGGAAGTGCGGGCAGGTGAGGCCGGGTGCCCACAACGGGAGGAATGCCTCCATTCCATGATATTTGAGATTGAGTTCATTGGGGTATAATGGAGTTCTAAGTCTAGTTCCTTAGGGGATGAATTTATATCCCAAGACTTTGTTTTGTAATAGCTGGCCTTTCCCCAATGTAGCTCCAATGTTGGCGAGCCTATCTGCTGTTGAATTGAGACTTCTGAGAACATGGAAAAAGAGCATATCGGTGGGGAGAGGAAGAAGTTCAATTCTTTTTCGAAGATTTTGGCTTTTTGCTCCTTTCGAAGTGCTATTTTTCATAATCTGCATTACATGCCTAGAATCTCCAATTACTTGTAACTTTTCCATGTTTAGGGAGGAGGATAACTCAAGTGAATAATGCATCGCCAACCATTATGCTTCGTTGCTAGTTCTTGTGCCTAATCCCCAAGAAAAGTCATCAACTTTTCTTCCTCCGGGATCGAAAATAATCCCCCCCGCACCTGCCTCCCCGAAAAGTAATTACAAGTTCAAAACAATCTTATAAGCAATTACAAGTTGAAAACTATCTATTAAAATTGGAAAACCTGGCTACCTATTTTAACTAGCCAAAAAAGACTTAGTAAATAACATGACATTGTCATTGCAACTATGAAAGTGAATTATTTTATGTATGATACTTATATTTTCATTTGGATCTTCGGAAAGAAAGGACATTAATCGAGAAATCTATACCTATTATTTGTAAATAATACCATAAATTGTAACCAAAGTAGATGGAAAAGGGGGAAAAAATTAAGTCCATAACTTTGAAAAACTAAAAGTAATTACAAGTTCAAAACCATCTTATAAGCAATTACAAGTTGAAAACTATTTATTAAAATTGGAAAACCTGGCTACCTATTTTAACTAGCAAAAGAAGACTTGGTAAATAACATGGCATTGTCATTGCAACGATGAAAATGAATTATTTTGTATATGATACTTATATTTCATTTGGATCTTCGGAAAGAAAGGGCATTAATCGAGAAATCTTTACCTATTATTTGTAAATAATACCAAAGTAGATGGGAAAAATGGGAAAAATTTGAAAAAAAAAAAGGAAAAAATTGATCATATGATTAATAATTCCTTTTACATAAAATTGATATTCCATACAATATAAACCAAAGTAGATGGAAAAAGGGGAAAAAATTGACTTCATGACTTTGAAAAACTAAAAGTAATTACAAGTTCAAAACCATCTTATAAGCAATTACAAGTTGAAAACTATCTATCAAAATTGGAAAACCTAGCTACCTATTTTAACTAGCCAAAGAAGACTTAGTAAATAATATGGCATTGTCATTGCAACTATGAAAATGAATTATTTTGTGTATAATACTTATATTTTCATTTGGATCTTCGGAAAGAAAGGACATTAATCGAGAAATGTATACCTAATATTTGTAAATAATACCATAAATTGTAACCAAAGTAGATGGAAAAAGGGGAAAAAATTGAGTCCATGACTTTGAAAAACTAAAAGTAATTACAAGTTCAAAACCATCTTATAAGCAATTACAAGTTGAAAACTATCTATCAAAATTGGAAAACCTAACTACCTATTTTAACTAGCGAAAGAAGACTTAGTAAATAACATGGCATTGCCATTGCAACTATGAAAATGAATTATTTTGTGTATAATACTTATATTTTCATTTGGATCTTCGGAAAGAAAGGGCATTAATCGAGAAATCTATACCTATTATTTGTAAATAATACCATAAATTGTAACCAAAGTAGATGGAAAAAGGGGAAAAAATTGAGTCCATGACTTTGAAAAACTAAAAGTAATTACAAGTTGAAAACTATCTATCAAAATTGGAAAACCTAGCTACCTATTTTAACTAGCGAAAGAAGACTTAGTAAATAACATGGCATGGACATTGTCATTGCAACTATGAAAATGAATTATTTTGTGTATGATACTTATATTTTTTTGGATCTTGGGAAAGAAAGGGCATTAATCGAGAAATCTATACCTATTATTTGTAAATAATACCATAAAAAGGATGAGAGAGTGTATGACAGCGCTTTCATTAAAATTCACTCAATTCCAATAGGATCAGTACAGATATGAGAATAAAGCGTATGAAATTTTTTAAAAATTTAATTCTGGATAGAATTTTGGACATCCATTGAAGATTCTAAACTTGGACTCAACATTGACCATTCAAAATTATACGGAACTTGATTTTGGTATATTTTAGATCTGTTAATTCTGTTTGAAATGTGGTCCAAATGGTAAATTAGTTATAGTTTGTTACAGTCACTAAATATTAAAAAAATATATATAATGGGTTAGGGGTTGTGAGAAAATTAAGTCTCAAATTTTAGGAAAAAAATCTTTCAGTTAAAAAGAGCATCTCCGATTTTTTTTTAGTTTTGTATACTTTGGTTATGGTTAAGTATTGTTTTAATGTTCAATTTCAATGACTTTTTTATTCTTTGGTTGCAAAAACTATTTTAAAAAAAATGGACTTCTATCTAATTTGAATGTGTTAACAAGTATTTGTTAAATAATTGTATGATGAAGGAAGGAAGAATAAGACTTGGCCCTTTATTTTTTGTATGGACTTTTCCAGTGAAGTTTTCGAAAATAAGACATCAACTTTTCCAATACAGGGTTGCTTAAGTTTTCAAAAATAAGATCAAAATAAAACACGATTCTATGAGTGGAGTTACCAAAATGAACAATTGTTTTCTATCTCATGGTTAGTTAGATTTGCCCACTGATTCAGTGAAGTTCTTAAAAAAGGGATAATCAAAATGAACAAACTTCACCATGACATTGTTGCATTCATGCTTTGCTTGAGTTGAGTTTAAAAAAATAAGGTTACGCAACTGAGTAAACTAAAATAATAAAGTTTATATCTTCTTCTGAATGTAGATCACAAAGATCAGCTAGATATGCAAGGCTTGGTTCCTTCTATCCGCTGTTAATCTTCTTAGAATAACTTTTGCCTCCTTTGCATTAATGGAGTTTTTCCACTTTGTTTAACTGTAAGCTAAAGTTTAAATGATTTGCAAAATTTAGCGAAAACTGTTGAAATGACAGTTTTCAGTTATTGGATCTGTATAATCAAGGTACCTGAGGTGTAGTCGAGGGTGTTGAATCCATGTCTACAATGAAAACTACAATTTCAACAATGAACATTGCAATTTCAGCAATAAATAATGGTACTGGATTCTGGCCAAACTCCCTGAAAATAAGTGCAAATAGTCTATACTTTAGCTCACTCTACATGTGCATGTGAGGCTTTGATGTACAACATGAATTTTAATGCTGATTCAGAAAAGTAGCACAACATTATCCACTTCAAGCTTCACTGTCTTGACGCCCATTTTAGGTGGAGTGTTGCACACTTCAACCCTCTATTCTCACCGTGAAATTGTTAAAATAATTTCACTCTCTATTGTCACCGACAAAACATTGAAATGACTAACAGCTTTCTATACATGAGACACGACATTTCACATTTGGTGATCAATAAAGCCGTTACAAAGGGATTGATTTTCTGGTGATAAATACTTTGTACATACAGTAATCTTGACTGAGTGCCATGGAGTGTCAAGTTATACTTACAAATCTGTAGAAACCCAACTACATAGTACAACATGCATAGATTGTTTATGCTGGGTAAATGGAAGTTCTTGGCGACACTCATGGATGATGCTCTACCGGATTGCTTAATAATAAACAACATGTCGTGCAGTGGTGCTATCGAGTATTACTAGAGATTGACATAAAGCATTGAAACGACAGGTAGGTCTTCCTACCTATGTAGCTATTGATATGATATGATTATATTGTCTTGCGTTTATTAACCTCCATTTGTTGTCATTTTTTTTAGGTAAAAAATGTGTAATTAACATAGATAAGGGATACACATGACAACTTCACATATGTCTAGTGGGATAACATCAAACTATAACTCGACCACAAAATCTATAAGAATTAATGAAAATAGATTACATTAGTGGGGAGGGTGGGCGCACGAAGATGGTCCCCATTTTCGTTGCAATGGGGGTGCGCTAGCGGAAAAAAAATGGCGCGTACGCACCTAAGGAAGCGCGTACGCGCCGCTAGGTTCGGTACGCACTTAAGGAAGTGCGCACGCGCCGCTAAGTTCGGTACCGAACCTAGCGGCGCGTGCGCGCTTCCTTAGGTGCGTACGCGCCATTTTCTTTTCCGCTAGCGCGCCCCCATTGCAACGAAAATGGGGACCATCTTCGTGCGCCCGCCCTCCCCACTGTACCGAACCGAGGCGCGTGTGCGTATGTGGCGCGTACGCATTCTTGGCGCATGCACGCAACAGTGGTGTGCACATGTCTTTGTTAAAAATAAAAAAAACAGTGCCTAATTTCCGCATTGTTCCATTGGGCCTGCCGAGCACAACTTGCACCTCCGCGTACGCGTGAATTCAACCACCAAAGTTGCCCAAATCAACTTCAAAACCACCCCACAACACCCACTAACTCATCAACAGGGCGATTGATAGGTAAATATCAAGTTTTGTTTTCATTTTATTCATTCTTTGTATCAATTTTTTTATTTTTTTTGTTTATTTAATTGTAAATAATTCTCAAATTTTGAAAACAATGAACCAATTTTCTATTGAAAATTGTAAACTGAGACAATGAGTGAACAAGATGTTAACCCTGAGTCCGGTGGAACACAAGAAAACCCAAACCTTGGACCCAATGCCGAAGAAAACCGTGAGCACAATCCAAATGCCGAACAAAACCAAAACCCACAACCTAATTTTGAACAAGATGACATTAACCACTATGTAAATGAAATGCGAGTGCACACTCGTGAACTTAGAAACTCGGGTGAACCATCTCAATTGTCTCTTGCCACGTCAATTGAGAACTCAATCGACTCCCTCATACATGCACACCAGCAATTGATAGACATGACTCAATTTAGAGCTAGGATGCAGGAGTACTACTCCACGGGCATCTCCAAGGAAGCAATAAAAGATTTGAACATTTCAAAAGCCCAATTATATAGTATGTTCACCAAGCCGAAAACAGGCCAACCACCGAACATTACAAAGCCATGTGTCTGCATGGATTGGTGTCATTACCAACCGTGGAGGGACAATTGGATGCAGAGGTGGTTCATGGTGTACGATAAACCTCCCTGCAATAATAGAGAGGTTCCACAGTACTTCCTTCACCAACTGTGGGCTAAGTTTTTCCTTGGTTTACATGTCAACTATTTTGACATAACCGAGTTCCAGGGTGTTGGGCGTGGCTCTGCCCAAGATCGACCTGCTGCCAGGAGGAACCCACTGAGAGGGCCACCAGCTCCGAGGCGCAACCCCAACCCCTCTCCCTAGCCACCTCAGTTGCTCCATAAGCTTGATTAGATCAAGGTGGCAATGAGGAATGTTGCATGTGGTCTCCTTAGACACACCTCCTTTGTAGCAGCAACTACAGTGGAGAAGTCGGGTGACCTTGATAGAGATCCAGGTGTAGGGCCTTCATGACAGGGCCAGGATAGACCCATGACCGATGGTAGCCATGCTGGGCATTGCAATTCAACGAGGACTGTTATGTCTAGGATTGTTCCTTCGATTTACATAGCCCTTACCTTATCTTTGTTCATTTTTTCTTAAGTTTTATTTTACCATTTGTTATACTTCTATGATTAAATAGGATCAGGCTCATGTTCATATTTATGATTCAAAATGAAGTTTAATTTCTTGCTTCAAAAAACATTTCAAATGTTTGGAAAATTTAAAATGTATCAAATTTGATTTAAATATCAAACTGATAGCATGTGCAAATTTCCCGAATCTAAAAATTGGTGATTTGCATTGATTATAATTCGAAATGAATTATCCGCATACATGAATCTGGTACTTCATGAGGCATGGCAGCTGGCTGCACTCAACACTTGGCAATATGATGGTAAATGAGTACTTCCTCCAGGTATCGAAATCAATAGAGTTGATGGACAGGAAAATGTAATTTCAAAGAAATTAACCCCGTAGGGTAGGGTTTTTATAGCATTTGTTACAGGTTCATTTTGAAGAAGGATAAAAACATGGAGGGAGCCTCACAGGTACAGGAGAAGTTTTGAAGAATAATGTGTCCAAAACAATAACACTTGGAGAATTTATGAAAGCAGATTTTTCTAGAAATGCCTTGTTTCGTCATTTTTTTTCAGCACAGATTGTGGCCAATAGAAGATGAATTTTGGAAAACTGAATGAAGTTTTTATTCCTAAAATATATAACTACAAAAACCTATCTCACTTTTTACATAGCTATCAAGGATTGAAATATTCGAGCTCGTCATTTCAGCCTATTTTTCTGAGTGCGAAAATTCCAGTATGAGTCATATTTTTGTAGAGCTGATTATGGACAGCTGGAGGGGAATTTTGAAACATTGAAGGAGGTTTATCTTAGTAACATATTTATATATAATAACCTCTTTCATTTTTCTTACAGGTGTCATAGAGTGAGAGATTCGAATCCATTACTGAGTCCTATTTGTTTGGATTTCACACTTTTTCTGTTTTGACACTTGTTTTTAGAATGTAGATTCCAAGCAAAGGGAAACGAATTTCAGGAAGTTGAGAGAGGTTGTTTCTCATAATAAACTGATACACAAAACCTCTCTCGGATTTTACACAGCTTTCATGATTCAGGAGATACAAAGTCATAATAGTAGCCCAGTTTTCAGCACTTTTAGTCCATTTTTCATGGTAGACAGTTCTAAAATTTATTGTAATCTCTGTTATCTTTAGAAATTCGACCTCAATATTTATATGAGGCATGATTGTAATATTTGGGAGCGGGGAGCAGGGGGCTCTTCTTCTGAAAAGAAAGGGTTGGAACTTGACAGCATGATCGAAGTTCAATTTTAGAGGCTTTTTACAGGCATGTATAAATTTCCTTATGTTTATAAAATGCAGAAATGACTGTTTATGAATTAAGATATGATCTTTGAGCCAATCCTGTTCAATTTACGAAGTATATGCTTTTAGTATTCTGTCTGCACATGGTCTAAATTTCGTGTGATGATTCTTCTAAAACAGCATACAACTATGCCCTTATCATGAAACAATGTCTGAGCTCTTATTTTCATGGTTTATGATCACAGTCAATTTTCTGCTTCTATTCATATATTGAAGTTTTATATTATACTTGTGTTTTGTTTTTAATCCTTCTACCTAATTCATGTTTTCAACTAGCACCAGAAAAACATAAAAATTATTTTGTAGATGCCCCATTCCTACTATCCAATATTACCTTAAGCTTGAACCCTTGTAGTCTAGGTTCAACTTTAGGGATAACAGGGACAATGCCACATCTTTGTCCCCATTGCGGGCACACTTTCCCTGGCCTGATCGAGGGTTGTTATATGGATTAGGTCAGCAATTTTTTTAATGTGTTTTCAATCATCACTTTATAACTTGTAAATTATTTTGAAAGTATTTTTGTTTGACTTAAATTATTATTTCAATGTACAGTTATTCAGAGCTGATACACCGAGATGGGAGAACATAGAATCTCCCAACCTAGATGCAGCAATGGCAGCTGCAACTGAAATTGCGGCACCCCACACGGAGGTATTTTCAGTACTTGACACAATTTTGTTATGACTTATGTCATTTATATTACTCAAGTATTTATATTTATGGCATACACGTTGATAGTTCATACAATGTTTTTGAATATCTTGATTTCCTAGATAATGACTTGTTTAACATGTTCATAACATGCATGCATTTTGTTGTCCACGGGTGTTTTGTGACTACGGTGATCAGCCACCCCCGCCAGGGATTAGCACATCACCATATACACAGGTACAATGTGTAGTTATAAGCATGCTTTTAATTTGATTTGTTACGACTTACTATGGTTTAATTTATTGTTTGTTTACTAAATTGTGATATTACAAATGTATATGTAGGTTCCACCAGCAGCTGTGTCTCCGCATTTTAGTCCTGTGTATCCACCCTCTCCCATGAGTCCCCTCCCTCGCTTTCATCTAGACCCCTCCCTTCCATCTAGCCCCCCCTCTCCTGCCATACTCCCCACTCCATCCATCCTCCCCCACTCACCCACCCCCCTACGTCCATACATCCCCCCCAATTTATCCACGCCCCCATGTCTATCCATCCTCCCCCATTCGTCCACGCCCCCCCCTTCATTCCACCTTCCCCTCTTCATCCACAACCTCCCATTTGTCCATCCTCCTCCCTCCATGTAGGATTTCCCTCCCATGCACCATCCCTCAACACCGTCCCTAGCCCTTTCCATTCGATACCCTATATCCTACAGCCAGCACGGGTTCATAGTCCACATGGTCCTCCTCCACCCCATACCACCATGTCTTCTCCCACCATATCATCCCCACTTCCCGCCACTATTGTGGCATCTACTCTTCCAATATCCTCATCAGTATCTCCATTGGTTGCACCTATAGTGGCTGCCACTACATCTGCGCCCCCCCCATCATTGAATCAGAGTTGGTTGTCCAACCATCTGCTCCACCTGCTAGCCCAGAAGGCCAGCCATGTCCATCGTCGGAGGTGTTCACGGTGAGAATCAAGTTAATTTATGAAAATATTTTGACGCATTAACAAAAATTAATTTAAGCAATTATGACTTTTCAATGAAATGATTGTTTTAAATGTTGTAGGCTGGAATTGCTGAGAGGCTCCGCAGATCCAGGACACCTGTCCAACATTTCCCACTCATGTCAGAGGTGATTTATTTAAGATTTGAATTCTACACTTGTTTTATAAATCGTAAATGTTACAAATGCTTGAAAATGAGGGTATCTTATATCATTTGTTCTAGAGCCCGGAGAGACGGTCTACTCCTAGACAGACCAAGACCCGAGGCACCGGTAGCTTGAAGAGTAGGAAGATCGACTTTGGATCTACACCTGGGAGTGACGACGGTGGTCACAATGCTTGACACGCCACGTGTTATGTACATTAGCCACGATGTGGCACTTTTGTGCACCAGTTTTGATGTACTTTGTATCTACGGCACGAGTTGCCATGTATTTTGTATCTACGGCATGAGTTGTCGCATTTTGTGTAGGGCACGAGTTGCCATTGCACGTACATTGGGAACTATGTTCCACTATTTGCCAGAAATTGTGTATGTTTGGATGAGTTTTGTAGCCTCGATGTACATGGATTTTCAGTTATGTGATTTATATATCTCGTTGTCTAATGTGATTGTCTCATGTTGTATGTATCATGATGTGATGTTGTGTAAATTTGGGTTTTACCTAGATCTTAGAAGAGAAGTTGGATATCGTAGTTTAGCTTGGTTTATCTTTCCACATGTAAAAGCTTCTAATGGTATCTATGTTAAGAGAACATTGTAAACATAGGCTAACTCAAACAAAATAATGTGTGAGAATTAATCTAAAAACAAACGGAATAAATGGATGGACAAATCACACCTCATGGCACATAAGATATATATTGGGAACTTGAGTACTAGGAAAAGAACACTTAAAAATAGAAAATGTCCATTGTCGTCAAAAGGTTAAAATGAGATCCAACATGATTTTTAATAGCTCTACATAATGAGATCCAAAAAGGCCATACTCTACATAATGAAATGTCGTCACTAGTATTTATTTTGACCATTTTGTCCACTTAAGATCATGCAACAAATTAATAACCAAGTTATGGAATCATTTCTTAATCAATTGTCACCATACAAATAGGACAACCTTGAGCACAATGTATCGCTAGCTCATTAATTCTCACTCACAGATATAGCCACCTTTGATTTGATGACCATCACATCCACTACCATTTACAATTACGACTTCCTTAATTTATCATTATGTGATAGTGATCTAATTTTATGTATGCATATATGTGTATAGTGGTTTGGATTCAAATGTATGCAGATGAATATATATGTACAATGAAAATGATTTAATCTTTACATGTATTATAATGTAGGGCTAGATTTTAGGATACACAATAGGGATCATTGTGATTAGAATACAAACCAGGGTTTATGCTACCAACTAGGGTTTTTAGGCTAGGCTCTCGTGTTTCTAGACTAGGATCCAAGCTCCAGGGTCACCATATTAATGTTTAATTCCACTATCATGTTATCGTTCTCACCAATAGCATGCCCACTACTACAATCACCATCAAGCCTCTCAATCCCACTTTGAACATTTCCCATACTTCCAAGTTAAAATTGATAGGTCTTGTTGCTAAAATCTTTTCACTTATGTATTCAGATAGACAAATCCACTGCTGTGAAATATTTGTTGTAGCTTGGTACGTGCAAGTTCACATGCAATAATACTTGAGAGATCATTTTACCCCATGATCTATGGAAGATTCATTGGAGTCATATGAACCTCATTGTCATCACCCCAACCATGGTCAAGACACCAAGATTCATCCTTAGTAGACAAAACCTCATGTTGGCACCCATACCACACTCAAATATAAGAAATTCTTTGAAAGGGCATTTTTGGGGGTTGAGGGAATCTTGATTTTTTTATAATCACACATGAGAGGTTCTTAGAGTCAAATACATTGGATAAAAATAAATTCCCCAACGCCTTCATCATCTTCATCACCATCGCCATCATCATCAACGCCTTCATCATCATCACCATCTTCATCATCATCACCATCACCATGACCATCAACTTCACCACCATCACCATCATCATCAACTTCACCATCTTCATCATCATCACCATCTTCGTCATCATCACCATTTCCATCTTTTGGATGCGAGACGGAACCATCACCATCTTCATCATCACCATCACCATCACCATCACCATCAACCTCACCACCATCACCATCATCATCAATGTCACCATCTTCATCATCATCTCCATCTTCATCACCATCACCATCTCCATCTTTTGGATGCGAGATGGAACCATCACCATCACCATCACCATCAACCTCACCACCATCACCATCATCATCAACGTCACCATCTTCATCATCATCACCATCTTCATCACCATAACCATCTCCATCTTTTGGATGCGAGACAGAACCATCAGGATCTTCATCATCACCATCACCATCACCATCAACCTCACCACCATCACCATCATCATCAACGTCACCATCTTCATCATCGTCACCATCCTTTTCATCATCACCATCTCCATCTTTTGGATGCTAGATGGAACCATCACCATCTTCATCATCACCATCACCATCACCATCACCATCAACCTCACCACCATCACCATCATCACCATCATCACCACCATCACCATCTTCATTATCATCACCATCTTCGTTATCATCATCATCTCCATCTTTTAGATGCGAGACGTAACCATCACCATCTCCATCATCACCATAAACATCACCATCAACCTCACCACCATCACCATCATCATCACCATCACCATCAACCTCACCCAAACCCTAGCCCTAACCCTCACCCAAACCCTAGCACTAAGACATCTTCTCCATCCTCACCATCACCATCACTGTCACCATCAATGTCTTCATCATCACCACCATCTCCATCATCATCATTGACTCTAACTCTAACCCTAATTCAATTTCCTTCTATAACCCTATCCCTAACCCTCACCAAAACCCTAGCACTAAGCCATCTTCTCCATCCTCACCATCACCATCACCGTCACCATTAACGTCTTCATCATCACCACCATCTCCATCATCATCATTGACTCTAACTCTAACCCTAATTCAATTTCCTTCTATAACTCTAGCCCTAACCCTCACCCAAACCCTAACACTAAGCCATCTTCTCCATCCTCACCATCACCATCACTGTCACCATCACCATCACTGTCACCATCAACATCTTCATCATCACCACCATATCCATCATCATCATTGACTCTACCTCTAACCCTAACTCTAACTCCAACTCTAAATCTAACTCCAACTCTAAATCTAACTCCAGGTTCCTCATCAAAGCCTCCATCATCATCATCTTCATGACCATCGCCATCAACCTCTTCATCATCATCACCATCATCATCATCATATGTGCCCGGTGGAAGATTTTCCAAAGTTGACCCCCGTGTGCAAAAATTGCACACTCCCTCATTGAGCAAAACCCTAGTTTCCAAGATGGATGTACAAGATGAGAGCAGGGACACCGGGCTGGAGGGGAGGGGCACCCCTAGCACTATCCTGGCATGCTGAATCCAACGGAGTTGACAGTTCGTCAATCCGAGCCACGGTCTTCATTCTATGGCTCGTCTCATCTCGCATCCAGAAGGCCTTCAGGGACACCTGTTGGATACTTGTCGGGGGCGTAGAACTCCAACCGTGCAACAAAACCAGGTTTCAGGGAGTCCTACAGGTGTGTCTAAGTAGGTTTCGACCGGGAACGCTAGCCACAAGTCCTCGGTGGGTGATTTTCCAGAGTTGACCCTTGTGTGCAAAAATTGCACACTCCCTCACTGAGCAAAACCCTAGTTTCCAAGATGGATGTACAAGATTAGGGAAGGGCCACCGGGCCGGAGGGGAGGGGCACCCCTATCACTATCCTGGCGTGCTGAATCCAACGGAGTCAACGGTTCGTCGATCCGAGCCACAGTCTTCATTCTATGGCCCATCCCATCTCGCATCCAAAAGGCCTTCAGAGACACCTGTTGGATACCTGCCGGGGGCGTAGAACTCCAACCGTGCAACAAAACTGGATTCCGGGGAGTCATGCAGGTGTGTCTAGGTAGGTTCCAGTCGATAATGCTAGCCACAAGTGTTGGGCCCAGGTTGAGGCAAAACTTTTGGAAACACCTTTTTGAGATAAGCAGGGAAAGTTGAGCTGAGCACAGCTCAGAAATACAATTTTGCCTAAGTATTGAGGATGCTCCGAAGTTGCGCGTAGCATCCAACTTTTGACCAGACTGTAGATTTGTGCGTAGCATCAAAGTTTTGGCCATGATGCGAAGACCAGTACTACAAAAAAGCAGTGCTGTGGAGTTAGAGGTCACGTGGAGCCAGCAAAGCGGAGTGCTGGACAAGTATTAGGTGCAGGTACCGGTTGGACCAGTAGCAGCCATTTTTGGAAAGATATTCCAGGATTGCCGAGCGGTGGACATAAGCAAATTAGGAAGGCGGCCAAACGTGGGTTGTTAAGGAAAGCAACCTTTGGCACACTTGGAAGGCGAAACCGTTAAAGACAAACGGTTCGGCTGAAGCAGCCTGTAGGCACGCGTGTGACAGGAAGGCCGATAACGACAGGATGAGGACGTGGAGATCCACCATGATCAAGCAGACGCTACCAGGAGCCAGCAAGCCGGTTTGGAAAACAGGCATAGTTTTGGAAACCCTTAGGGTTTTGGGTTTTAGGTCTTCGACATTGTACAGACATGACCTTCGGGCATGATCTATTTAAGAAGACAATTTTGTATGGGATGGGGTTGCTCTATTTTTGGGGGCTAGATGCTAGTTTCTAGAGTAATCATGATATAACCTTTTGTATTAAGAAATATCTCCGAGCTGAGAATATTGTAAAGGCTCTGTAGCTGTGTGCGCAGAGACCTAGCTAAGAGAAAGGAGAGTCTGTTGCTGAGTGCGCAGACTAAGAACGGTTGCCCCATCCCTTTTGAAAGAAATATATTACCAACCGTTCTTGTGGATGTAGCTTTGCATCCGGGGAAGTGAACAACGTTAAATCCTGTGTTATGCGATTATGTTTTATGAAAGAATGACTGTCTATATTGTCGATAGAATGAAAGTTTGAATGTTCCTTGCATGCTGTAATAGGAGAACTGTGATATGCATTTACCAATAGGAGAAGTTTGGGAATGATATGCTAGGTTCCACGAGAACAAATGAATGGTGAACATTTCAATTATATGTTAAGATCGTGAATCAGTCATTTAGGTTAATGTTTTCTTAAACACAGTGAAGGAACGTAGCACGGTTAGTTGCGTCTATCAATTTAGTTCACGTTGTAATAATCTAAGTCCTTGATTGAATGCTAGAAAGATAACCAGTAAGTGCCTGAATGGATGGATGGGTGATATTCATCTCAGTGCCTTAACCTTTTCAAGATCTTCCAAGTAGAGGATAAGTGTGGTTGATTCGTAGTTCCAATAGAAGATTCGCAGAAGTAAGAAGCCCTTAGTGAGGCCCATAGTGTTTCCATCACCGCACCGTAGTCGCTCACAGTGTAGATCCTGCTGCGTACCACATCGCTTTGACCCGCAGTGCACTCCTTTTTTTATGTGCTACGCAGCTTGTTCATATAAACAACTCATCATTTATTGTGGAAACCTGATTCTGCAGTACCCCATAAGATACACCTCGGGTGAAACCTCAGCCTGCTCGTAGGTTGTTGCCGAAAGGGCCAGTGCGAAGGGGTTTTGTTGGTCAAAAGGGAGAACCGTAAAGAACCTGGGTCTAATTGGAAACCTCTGGGTCAGTAGAAGCCAACAAATGGTTCCGTTGCCACGCTAGATTCCATGATGAGTTGAAATCACGACGTGTGAAGAAGAATATCAGTTCCCCGAAGGATCTGATTATTGGCATCTTGAAAAGATAGAAATCCAAGCTTGGTGGGATAAGACCTTAAGAGATTTTAACACACAAGAGAACAGACATCCGCGTCTAAGCGACACACAGTGGTCAGATAGATATATGTTGGAAGAAATTCATGAGATTTTTTGGGCATCGTTTCCAAACAAACTACATGCGTGGATCTCGCGGCTTGTAGAGAAGAAAACTTGTTTCTAGGGAGGAGTACCCACGGAGTGGAATCTTGAGCTCACATCACAGCTCAAAGTGTTAGATAGCCCATTGTCACGCGCAGTTGATTATTGGGTCGATCATATGCTAGAAGGATTTGTAATAGAATTTGCTGTAGACACACTCAAATCCTATAGCCAAGTAGAAGCAAACTTTTTCGGAGGATTCCAAGGTAAGTTTTTGAACAATCTCAGTCTATACATTAAGATGTTGTTAGTTGATAAAGGTGTTCTAATAATGTAGTAATTTTGTCAAAGTTTGTCATGATAAACAGTACATATATTGATTCTAACGAAGAGACACATACCCTTAGAAGTGGAAAGAGATATAAATTTAATAAGAATCCTACTGGTCCTAAACTTCATATAGATACTAAGATCCCTGGTGACCTTGATAATGAAGTTTCACAACCATTTACCCCTGAGAATCCGCCGGCTGCACAAACCACGCCATCCTTATCACAGAACCCACCCGCTACTCAACCCACCCCGCAGAAGACTCAGCCTAGTCCATCTCTCCCGATAGTCCCATTTGTGTTCACTGCACAGATCCCTTTACAGTAGCCGCGCACTAACCAGAGTGCCCCACAAAATAACCCGACAATGGCAAACACGGAGATGAAACTACCAATATTCAAAGGAACTGGCCTAGAAGACCCTGATCAGCATTGGTTCCTTTGTGAATCCGTATGGAGTGTAAGACAAATCCAGGATGATGCCGTGAAGCAAGCACAGCTCATCACCACCTTTAGAGATAGAGCTTTACACTGGTTTATGAAATATTCTCAGATACAGCCCAGAACCCTTGCAGAAATTAAAGCCGCGCTGGTGGTTGAGTTCAAGAAACCAAAGTCTGAATCTCAGTGTATAACTGAGTTAAAGGAAATAAAGCAGAGACCAACTGAAACGGTCTGGGAATTTGATCAAAAGTTTAAGACCCTGCTAGACCAAGTAAGTTTTGTTATACCGCCAGAACAACATAAAGAATGGTTCATTGCTACGTTGTTACCACATATCAGATTACCATTGATGCAACAGAAGGTTCTATCACAGACAGAGGCCTTGGAAATCGCAATGAAGCTGGAAGCTTCGCTGATTGGTGATACTATTTATGGGATGTCTAAGATCCAAAACCAGCTGAACACCCTGACACTTGAACTACAAAGTATGAAAAATGGTAAAGAACAAAGATATGAACCTAGACAAGAGGTCTGGTGTACAAGTTGTAAAGGATAAGGTCATGACCGCGAGCATAGCCCTCTATTCCGCGACTATCTTAACAGTGGTGCGCCTAACCCATTAAATCAGAATCAGGCCCCATGGTGTGAAATTTGCAAAACCACAGGACATAGACCTGAAGACTGTTACCTCATCCAGAAATATGTGAAAACTCCTAAGAATTTATACTACAATTTCTGTAAATGAGTTGGACATAATGAATCCAACTTCCGCACATATGAATTGATGAATGAAAGAAAACGAGATATGGACGCAATGAGAGGCACTGGTGTATACCGCGTACAGGAAGAAAATCAGCCTAAGCAGGATAACACACAATATGACCAAGGATGATACATAGGTTGTGGTGGTGGATACCGCGGCAAAGGAAGAAATGCTGGTCCGGCGCAGGGAAGAGGCCGCGGCCAAGTCATTTGCTATAATTGTGGCCAAATTGGTCACGTATCTAAAGATTGTGTTAACCCATGCACCACGTGCAATTATTGTAAATCATTTGACCATGTTATTGAATATTGCCCAATATTAGAGGTGGAAATGCAGAAGAGAAGATGAATGGAGGCCCTGAATCCAAATGTCCGGTGGATCGCAGTAGAGAATAGACCAGTGGATCCGAGCATCAATGTGGTCACACGCAGTGGCGCTGAGACAAGAAGCGATAGAGGAGCAGAAGTTTCAACATCAAGGGAGGCACATACAAAGAAGGATCCCCTTGAAACAGTATGGATAAGGAAAGCTCCAGGAAAAGCACCCCCTCTTAACTTACAGAAGAACAAGGAGATCTTCATTGACGCGCGAGATACCTTTAGAGAACCAGTACATAATTCATCAAGGATCTCGTTGCCCAGTGAAACACCGCATGTTGAAGACATGCCGGCTCCTTATGATAAAACAAGCACTACGATAGATGTTTGTACTTTTGTTGCGCAGTTCTTGCGAAGCTGCATGAAGTTACTAAAAAGCGAGAAAGCCATAGTAGAGCTCCAGAATCTCATCATCCAGTATGAACCTCAGATTGCAACAGAGACTCCAGATAGTGCGGTACATCATATAAGGAAGCACAAAAGAACAGGCCGAGAGATGAGGCTCACTGTGCAGATAGGATATTTTGAAATGGATGAAGTCATCCTTGATCTGGGATCAGAAGTGAATGTCTTGAGTAAGCAGACATGGCAGCAGATGGGTCGAACAAAGTTGCTCTGGTCACCTATCCAGTTAAGAATGGATAATCAAGAGAAGGTCATACATTTTGGCCGCTTAGCTAATGTAGTAGTTGACATCGACGGAGTACAGAGTCATGCAGACTTTGAAGTTATTGAAATTGTGGATGATAGTCAACCTTTTCCAGCAATATTGGGAATTGATTGGGCTATGGATAGCTTGGCTATCATAAACTTGAAGACAAAGAAGATGATCTTTGAAGGGAAGCATCTTAGGGTCATCACACCATTGCATCCTAAAGATGGTGACAGATATAGTGAGCCGATTTAGGAGGAATCCCAAGCTCAAGATTTAGACCGACTATACCAGCTGACTACGAACGAGGAAGACTACATTAATCCTACTGCGGAAGGAACTCTCAGCTGGCAATGTGACACTTCTTGTATCTCTAACTCAGATATAGGACTGGAGAATTGGCAAAGCCGCATGCATGAAGTATCAGCAAGAAGATGTGCACAGGTTCCGAAATCACTGCGCTGGATCGGAAAAGAGGTGAGTACTATTCCCACATATGATGGTTCTACTAATGTTTACAGTTTCATAAGGGAATATACTACAACTATACCAGATGAGCATAGACTACCAGCTTTAGATATAGCATCGCGCGATACACCTGTCAGATGGTGGAATGCACATAAGAAGACATTGACCACTTGGGATCAATGCAGAACTAAGATGCAGATCCAGTTCGCCGAAAATGTTACTTTACCATTCGAATAGTATAATGGACAGACAGACCCTAGTCAGCATATTGAAGTCTATTCAAAGCCATGGGTGGAAAGACCACCTACAGAATGGGTACACTTATTTGTACATACATTGGATGCGGGTATCCCAGAAAAATGGTACCTAGACCTGGAGTTGCGCAACGAACTCACTGATTGGAAGCTGCTCACTGTGAACTTCCAGAAGGACTTCAGTTTTGAAGATGAGAATCCATTAATCCATGAGGCATTACAGCTAATCAAAAAGCGCATATTCCAGGACGACTGTCCTCATCAAAACATAACATTGCAGGAATTTTTTGGGACAAATTGCGTTCCTGGGCACTTACAATCAGAATGGAAGGAACATGAAGAGCACTTTATCGAGTGTTACAACTTAACTGAAGATACCAATGATACAAATGAAGATGATGAGGAGGACCTGCGCAACATAGGTATACCACAGTCAGAAGGTACGTGCGAGGTAGAAGGACCCCCGTTGGAAATCGTAGATATGACTAGACCAGTAAAAACACAAAAAGTGAATATTGGCACAGACAAAGAGCCGAAGTTCACATCAATAGGAGATTATTGGGATGATCAAACTGTTGCAGAGATCTCAGATACCTTACATGAGTATCAGGAACTGTTTTCGACAAAATTTACAGAGATGAAAGGAATTTTGGGAGACTTGGGGGTCATGAAAATACCTTTAAAGCCAAGTGCTAAGCCTGTCAAGCAGAGGCCATACAGATTAAATCCGCGCTATAAGGAAAAAGTCCGCTCAAATCTAGATAAGATGCTAGAGGCAGGAATCATTGAACCAGTCGAAGAATCCGAATGGATTATCTCCATGGTTGTTCAAGACAAGAAAGCAAAAGGCGAGATCAAGATTTGTGTGGATCTTAGAAAACCGAATGATGCTTTCATGCACAACCCATTTCCTACTCCATTCATAGACGAAATGCTTGATAACATTGGAGGAAATGAGGCATATTCTTTCACTAATGGTTTCTCTGGTTACCATCAGATCAGGATTGATCCTACGGATAGGCATAAGACGACATTTGCTATAGAATGGGGGTCACTCCAGTTCACTGTCATGCCTTTTGGTCTGAAGAACGCACCTGCCATATTCTCCAGAGTCGTCGTCGCAGCATTTAAATATTTTATGCACAAGTTTCTAGAAGCATACTTTGATGATTGGACTGTGTTTGGTCTATTGAAAAATGATTGCGCAAATCTCCGTATGATGCTAGAAAAGTGTCGACAGCATCATATCCTTGAATTTGAAGAAGTATATTTTCTGTGTGCCCTATGGAATTTTACTTGGCCACATTGTCTGTAAGCAAGGATTGATGGTAGACCTTGCGAAGATTGCAGTCATCGCAAACTTACCAACACCAAATTCAGTCAAGATGTTGCACTCTAACTTAGGCCATACTGGATACTACAGGAAATTCATAAAGGGTTATGTGCAGATAACCGCAGCAATGGAAAAGCTGCTGAAGAAGGATGCACCATTCATTTGGAACGCAGAATGCAAATAGGGTTTTGATACATTGAAAGAAAAGATGGTCACTGCACCGATTCTATTCTTTCCAGACTGGACATTCCATTTCCATGTTGACGCATCATGTATTTCCATGGGGATCGTGTTAGCTCGTCCAGGAGAGGGAGGTATTGACCACCCTATTGCATTTTCTAGCAGAAAGCTTTCAACAGCAGAGAAGAACTATACTACTACTAAGAGGGAAGGCCTTGCAATGGTATATCCTCTATAGAAATTTAGAAACTACTTGCTGGGATCGCACTTCCTTATGTTTACTGACCATTCGGCATTGAAATACTTGGTCAACAAGCCAGTGTTAGGGGGACACATATGCAGATGGCTATTGCTGTTCCAGGAATATGACTTTGAGATTATTGTCAAGCCAGGTAGACTGAACTTGGGACCTAATAATTTGTCAAGGATTGAGTCAAGAGAGGAACCAACGAACATTGAAGACAGTCTACATGATGCGTAGCTATTTGCTATACACGTTGCCGATGATTATTACAAGCATATTATTGATTTCCTAACTGTAGGGCTGGCACTGCAGGAATTCTCTATCTAGCAGAAAAAACAGTTAGTGGTGCGCGTCGTGGACTTCACTATAATTGCAGGTTAGCTATACAAACTTGGGCCAGATGAAGTCCTGCGCAGGTGCGTACTCGATCATGAGAAGCCATTTATTTTAGCGGACACAAACTCAGGAATCGCGGGAGGTCACTATGCAGGAAGGGATACTGCGCAGAAGATATTGCGCACAGGGCTATGGTGGCCTACGCTCCATAAAGATGCCAAAGAACATTGCGGGAATTGTGATGTCTGTCAGAGGATAGGAAAACCATCATGCCGATATGAGATGCCATTGAATCCACAGTTGACACTGCAACCATTTGAAAAATGGGCAATAGACTTTGTGGGTCCTATAAACCCACCAGGAAAAAGAACAAGTGCAAGGTATATTATTACTGCTACTGATTAGCTCACCAGATGGGCAGAAGAAAAACCAGTTAAGGACTGCAGCGCCAGTACTGCTGCGCAGTTTATTTTTGAAGAAATACTCACTAGATTTGGCTGTCCGAAGATTTTGATGAGTGACCAAGGTACTCACGTTTTGAGCAAGACTATTGAGGCACTTACGAAAGAATTCCACATTCGTCATCAGTGCAGTACTCCATATCATCCACAGGCGAATGGTATTGTAGAGGCTTTCAATAAATATTGGAGAACGCACTCACTAAGGTATGCAATGTAAATAGAGACGATTGGGACCTGCGCATCTCATCTGTGTTATGGGCATACAGGACCACATGCAAGAAACTGACAGGACAGACACCCTTTTGGTTGGTTTATGGGCAGGAGGCTATAATGCCTATGGAATATATTGTCCCTAGTTTAAGAATCGCTGCATTCACAAGGATGGCATATTGCGAAGCTCTAGAAGAGAGATTGCTACACTTACTGGGATTGGAGGAAGATCGCTTCATTGCAGGATTCCCCCAGCAAGCTTAGAAGGACCGCGAGAAAGCATGGCATGATCGCCATAGAAAGAACAAGTGTTTTCAGGTAGGTGACCTGGTCCTCCTGTATGATAGCAAATTCATGAAATTCCCTGGTAAATTTAAGATGCATTGGCTTGGCCCATATACTGTGATACATGTTACTAACACTGGTGCAGTCCAGTTAGCCAATTTAGCTGGTGATACTTTGCCAACCTTGATAAATGGAAGTAGGCTAAAGCTATACCATGATAGCATTGCTTCGTAGAACCTTGAATAACGAGCAAAGGAAGGAAGTTCTAAGTGACAAGTACAGTTGAAATTGGACACTAGAAATGTAAAGGAGTCTATACATGTATGATAAAAGGAAGAAGGTATGATAAGAAGAATGATCTATGCACCGCGCAGCACTGTCAAAGCTGCGCGGGGAAAAAAAAAATGGAAATTTTTGGCACTGCGAAGTATCTGCGCAGGGTTGCAAATGGATTGCCACGTATTTCGGTGCAGCACTTAGAAAAATAGCCGTTGCATGGCTTTTCCGAAAAATAGCCGTTAGATGACCGTTGCAGCAACCGCTTCAGCATTTAAAGAGAAAATAACCGTTCTAAGCACGTTGACGACGGAAAAGACTGAAGGATCCGCTCAAATTCACCAATGGACACCACATTAAATGCCTATATAGCCGTTGAAGGGTGTGGGAGGGGGTCTTCTACGCCTATAAATAACACCGTTGGGAGACTCACGGGCGTTACCGAGCACATAGATTTTTCTTGTGATTAACCTCTCTGAGACAGTAGCCATTTATATTCTATCTGCCTTAGCCGCTACCTCATTAGTGAATGTTCGAACCTTCCTATAGACAAGAAGAACTGACCCTTGAAGAAGCACGGAGGATCTTTTAGCACGGAGGGATTCAGTAGTTAATGAAAACGTCATTTAAGAAGTTCATTATAGAACAAGGTGAAGGATCCCGCAGATCACCAAGAATTAATCCGACAATGCAGGAAAAAGAGAAAGATAAAGGAAAAGACGTAACTGCACCTCGATCCAAGGTCATAAAGATGGGCTCCTCGGCACAAAAATTGCCAGTCTTTCAGAAAGAACCCTTGAAGATGACACCCGAATATATCTTCCCGTGGGAACTAAATGCCCCTGTGTTTAAATTGTCCAAGAATGTGAGATATGACATCCCGCTGTCACCTATCTCAAAACATGTAAAGATTTCTAAGAATCTGCTGGGAAAGATAGCAGAATGTAAATGGGAGGATTATGACCTCTTGGGAAAGAAGAAGGACGAGCCAAATGTTCCCAAGTACCCAGATTTTCAACCAGACCAGTATATGTGCTGGAAAAAGGATGCCAAGGGAACTCTTAACCTAGTTGTCGAGAGCTGGCTAACACCTGTCATTAAGTCAGGGCTACTAAACTTGCTCAGATTGCCACATTTTGACCGTTCCCAAGAACTTAATATCGTCGTTCGCACACTCATGGTGCGAATCCACCAAGGTTATCTGTGGCTGGATAGGAACATTGATATTAACATCGATTTGATCCACCGCATCACCGGGCTAAGCAAGCGCGGTAAGGATCCTAAGCAACTTCTCCAGGGGAAGAGCAAAGAAAAAGAGGCTGTCGAGAAGATGAAGAAAACCCATCCGATGGTGAACGAAAAAAGAGGCTTCCCGACAGATGACATAGAGGATAGATAAACACAATTTGTAACGTAGTTGCTTGTAGGCAAGATACTCAAAACAACTAGGCCTTCGGAGGTGCCTACGGGCGCAATACTCCTTGGTGTCGTAGCAGCTGAAGGCACCAACTTTAATTGGTGTCAGTTTCTGTTGAATGAGTTCCTTGAAGAACTCAATGACACACAGGTGAATGGCGGCCAATTCCATTTTACCTAGCTCATCGTCCTGATTGATTTTTGTGGATGGAAGGAGCCACGAGATTATGTGGGAGTCATTATGGACACCAATGATCCTAGAGGGTTTAAGTTCGTCAACCTCTAGGAAAACACAAATGCAGAGCGCCAGCATAAGTCTTTTACTAGTACTATATCCAGCTGCGTGATGCAATCATGAAGACAACCCACATTACAAAGCAGGTCACGGTGAAGTATATCTGTGTCATCAACTTTGAGGAGGATATGAAATGTATCTTCATATCGCCGAAAGCACAAACGAAGAAACCAGAGTGGTTCGCAGGGAACTACATCATGTATGAGCAGGACGTTGAAGACCTCATGAAAGATTGGCCACCAGAGTTCCATGTAGAAGTTATGGACGTGGAGATAGATTCAGCAGAAGATGAGCCAATCCTGCTCTCATGCCCAATCACTGAAGAAACAGGGAAGAGGAAAGAACTTGAGACTTCGCAAAAGCCAAAGTCGAGGAAGAAGGTGAAGGCCACAAATATTCAATCGGAGGCAGTCCTCAATGATGATGACTATGAGATGATAGCCGAAACAGTCTCAGAGAAGATGAAGGAGATCATGGCGGTTAAAGAAAATAAGGACATGGTCATCCAGGATGACCTGCAGAATATGCGGCTCGCAATGCAAGGTCTGATGAAGAAAATGGACGATGTCCAGAAAAGCCTTACCTTGCCGTGTAAAGCAGGAGCTGAAGGGAGGACGGTAGGGACCTCGTAGCAAGAACCACCGCAGTTAGCAATAATGCTACCATCGAAGACTAGAATTGTCCAGGTGGACCCATTGGTTGTTGCATTGCCAATGGCAGAACATGTTGTGTTGGACACAAAGGGAGTCGAGAGAGTAGAGCTCAACTTAGCCAAAATTCCCTTACCAGGATTGCACTTCATCCACACACAGATCGTTGAGGAGATGCATGAACGGATGGTTGAGTCGATGAAGTCACAAGCATAGCTCACTATAGCAAATAGGAAAATTCAGCTGCACGTAGAAATGTAGCTACGGAAAGAACTGGACCGCTGACAAAATTTGGAGACTATGATATCCAATGTTGCATAGGATATTGAAGGTACAGAACTCCAGGATGATCCTATAGACACAGTTCTGAGGATCGGGGATAGGGTAAGATCTTTGAAGTCGTAGATTCAAGATAAGGAAATTTTTTATCAGGCTGATATTACCTCGTTGAAGGCACAAATGAACATACAGGCGCCATTAGCTGAGCAGCAGTTGAGAGAGCAAGCCGTCGGGACCGCCGCGTATAACATAACAAGTGGCATGGCTCAGTGCCAAGATCTGTTGGAACAAGTTTCCAAGGCATTCACCGCCCTTGAAGAGGATCAAGGGCTGCTGCAGGTAAAGACCGTGGTAAAAGAAAAACAGACCACATTAGAAAAGTTGGATGCAAAGCTCAAGGCTTTGCCACCCAGGGAGAGGCTGTCCAGGTACAAGGAAGTATCAGGCTTAAAGAAGCAAGTCCAAGCATTAAGAGAGAAGGAGACTGAGATGGACAATCAATCACAGCAACTCCTGGAGGATGCTACTACAGTATCTCAGCAGATAGAAGAGAAGCCAAACGAACTGCGCGAAAACCAGGAGCAGTTACAGGACCAGATTGGAGAAGAGATAACTCCAGCACTGCTTGAAACAATTCAGCAAGTTGAGCAGGATACCAGACAAGCAGTGTAGCAGTTGCTCGGTGTATATAATGAGTTCACGGCCAAACTAGTCCCACCGGTCGCGGAGTAGAGTGAGACAACTGAAGCAGCAAGTGGCTCAGGGACGAGCCACATGTAAGTGTTAGGGGCATGTTGGGCCCAGGTTGAGACAAAAGTTTTGGAAACACCTTTTTGAGATAAGCAGGGAAAGCTGAGCTGAGCGCAGCTCAGAAATAAAATTTTTCCTAAGTATTGAGGATGCTGCGAAGTTGCGTTCAGCATCCAACTTTTGACCAGACTGCGGAGTTGCGCACAGCATCGAAGTTTTGGCCGTGATGCGAAAACCAGTACTGCGCAGAAGCAGTGCTACGGAGTTAGGAGGCCATGTGGAGCCAGCAAAGCGGAGTGCTGGACAAGTATCAGGTGCAAGTACCGGTTGGACCAGTAGCAGCCATTTTTGGAAAGATATTCCAGGATTGCTGAGCGGATGACATAAGCAAATCAGGAAGGCGGCCACGCGTGGGTTGTTAAGGAAAGCGACGTTTGGCACACTTGGAAGGCGAAACCGTTAAAGAGAAACAATTTGGATGAAGCATCCTATAGGCACGCGTGCGACAGGAAGGTTGATAGCAATAGGATGAGGACGTGGAGATCCACCATGATCAAGTAGACGCTACCAGGAACCAGCAAGCCGATTTGGAAAACCGGTGCAGTTTTGGAAACCCTTAGGGTTTTGGGTTTTAGGTCTTCGACATTGTATAGACATGACCTTCGGGCATGATCTATTTAAGAAGACAATTTTGTATGGGATGGGGTTGCTCTATTTTTGGGGGCTAGATGTTAGTTGCTAGAGTAATCATGATATAACCTTTTGTATTGAGAAATCTCTCCGAGCTGAGAATATTGGAAAGGCTCTGCAGCTGTGTGCGCAGAGACCTAGCCGAGAGAAAGGAGAGTCTGCAGCTGAGTGCGCAGACTAAGAATGGTTTCCCCATCCCTTTTGAAAGAAATATATTACCAACCATTCTTGTGGACGTAGCTTTCCATCTGGGGAAGTGAACCATGTTAAATCCTGTGTTATGCGATTATGTTTTATGAAAGAATGACTGTCTGTATTGTCTGTAGAATGAACGTTTGAATGTTCCTTGCATGCTATAATAGGAGAACTGTGATATGCATTTACCAATAGGAGAAGTTTGGGAATGATATGCTAGGTTCCACGAGAATAGATGAATGGCGAACATTTCAATTATATGTTAAGATCGTGAATCAGTCATTTAGGTTAATGTTTTCTTAAACACAGTGAAGGAACGCAGCACGGTTAGTCGTGTCTATCAATTTAGTTCACATTGTAATAATCTAAGTCCTTGAATGAATGCTAGAAAGATAACCAGTAAGTGCCTAAATGGATGGATGGGTGATATTCATCTCAGTGCCTTAACCTTTTCAAGATCTTCCAAGTAGAGGATAAGTGTGGTTGATTCGCAGTTCCAGTAGAAGATTCGTAGCAGTAAGAAGCCCTTAGTGAGGCCCGCAGCGTTGCCATTACCGCACCGTAGTCGCTCGCAGTGTAGATCCTACTGCGTACCGCATCGCTTTGACCCTCTGCACACTCCTTCTATCCTGTGTTGCGTAGCTTGTTCATATAAAAAACTCATCATTTACTGTGGAAACCTGATTCCGCAGTACCCCATAAGATACACCTCAGGTGAGACCTCAGCCTGCTTGCAGGTTGTTGCCAAAAGGGCCGGTGCGAAGGCATTTTGTTGGTCAAACGGGAGAACCGCAAAGAACCTCGGTCTAATTGGAAACCTCTAGGTTAGTAGAAGCCAACAACAAGTGCCCGGTGGGTGATTTTCGAGAGTTGACCCCCGTGTGCAAAAATTGCACACTCCCTCATTGAGCAAAACCCTAGTTTCCAAGATGGACGTACAAGATGAGGGCGGGGCCACCAGGATGAAGGGGAGGGGCACCCCTAGAACTACCCCAGTGTGCTGAATCCAATGGAGTCAACGGTTTGTCGTTCCAAGCCATGGTCTTCATTCTATGGCTCATCCTGTCTCACATCCAAAAGGCCTTCAAGGACACTTGCTAGATACCTGCCATGGGCGTAGAACTCCAACCGTGCAACAACACTAGGTTCCGGGGAGTCATGCAGGTGTGTCTAGGAAAGTTCCGGCCAGGAATGCTAGCCACAAGTGCTTGGTGGATGATTTTCTAGAGTTGACCCCCGTGTGCAAAATTTGCACACTCCCTCACTTAAAAAAACCCTAGTTTCCAAGATGGACATACAAGATGAGGGTGGGGCCACCGAGCTCGAGGGGAGGGGCACCCCTAGCACTATCCCGGCGTGTTGAATCCAATGGAGTCAACGATTCGTTGATCCAAGACACGATCTTCATTCTATGGCTCGTCCCATCTCGCATCCAGAAGGCCTTCAGGGACACCTGCTGGATACCTACCGGGGGCGTAGAACTCCAACCATGCAACAAAACTGGGTTTTGGGGAGTCCTGTAGGTGTGTCTAGGTAGGTTCCGGCCGGGAATGCTAGCCCTAAGTGCCCGGTGGAATATTTTCCAGACTTGACCCCAGTGTGACTGGTGGCCCCCGGGCGTGCGTGGCCACCGTGGATAAGTCGATAAGGGCCAGGTGGACCTGTGGAAGGAAACGTAATCCAAGTCCTCTCACCGATCTGGGTTCCATGGCCCCGGGTCAAATCCTCCAAGTGTCCCTGAATGGCGCTAGGGTTCCCGACTAGAATGCCCGTAGCGCCCGAACCGTGGTTCGGTTTGCCAATCCATCGACTCCGGTGGGTTCGGGACGCCGGGTTTCAGCTAGGGGACCCCCCACAGTGTGCCTCGAAGACCCGGAAGCAATGCCAATGGGCCACCCCCGGAGCTAGGGTTTTGCTCAGTCAAGGCCATTCCAAATTCGCTCAATGGGGCCATTTCTCGTCCGGAGTCCCTGGGGCGTGCGTGGCCACTATGGACAGGTCCACTATGGCCACGTGGACCTATGGGAGCCGACAGAATCTGAGTCCGCTCGTCGGGTTGGGTTCCATGGCCCCGAGGCAAATCCTCTAGGTGTCCCTGAACGGCCCCAGGGTGCCCAACTAGAATGCTCGTGGAACCCAAACTGTGGCTCAGTTCATGAATCCGTCGATTCTGGTGGGTCCAGGACAGCGGGTTACAGCTAGGGGACCCCCCACAGTGTCCCCTGAAGACCCGAAAGCGGTGCCAACGAGCCATCTCTAGAGCTAGGGTTTTTCTCAGTGATGGCCATTCCAAATTTGCTCAAGGGGGCCATTTCTCGTCCGGATGCCCCCGAGCATGCGTGGCCACCGTGGGTAGGTCCACAATGGCCATGTGGACCTGTGGGAACCAACGAAATCCAATTCCGCTCGCAAGTTTGGGTTCTGCGGCGTTGGAGAAAATGCCCAAAGTGTCTTTGAATAGCCCCAAGGTGCCCAACTAGAATGCCCATAGCGGCCAAACCATGGCTTGGTTCGCAAAGCCATTGACTTCGGTGGGTCTGGGGTGCTGGTTTTCAGCTAGGGGACCCCCACAGTGTGCCTCCAAGACCTGGAAGCGGTGCCAATGGGCCATCCCCGGAGCTAGGGTTTTGCTGAGTGAAGGCCATTCTAAATTTGCTCAAGGGGGCCATTTCTCATTCGGAGGCCCCCGGGCGTGCATGGCCACCGTGGATAGGTCCACTATGGCCACATGGACCTGTGGGAGCTGATAGAATCTGATTCTGCTCGTCGGGTTGGGTTCTATGGCCCTGGGGCAAATCCTCCAGGTGTCCCTGAACAACCCCAGGGTGCCCAACTAGAATGCCCGTGGCACCCGAACTGTGGCTTGGTTCGTGAATCCCTCAATTCCGGTGGGTCCAGGATGGCAGGTTTCAGCTAGGGGACCCCCACATCATCCCCCGAAGACCTGGAAGCGGTGCCAATGAGCCATCTCTAGAGCTAGGGTTTTGCTCAGTGATGGCCATTCCAAATTTGCTCAAGGGGGCAATTTCTCGTCCAGATGCCCCCGGGCATGCGTGGCCACTATGGACAAGTCCACAATGGCCATGTGGACCTATGGGAGGCGACGGAATCCAATTCCTCTCGTCGGGTTGGGTTTCGTGGCCCGAGGGAAAATCCTCCAGGTGTCCCTGAACGGCCCCGAGGTGCCCGACTAGAATGCCCGTGGCACCCGAACCGTGGCTCGGTTGGTGAATCCATCGACTCCGGTGGGTCCGGGACGACGGGTTTCAGCTAGGGGACCCCCCATAGTGTCCCCCGAAGACCTGGAAGTGGTGCCAACGAGCCATCTTTAGAGGTAGGTTTTTGCTCAGTGATGGCCATTCCAAATTCTCTCAAGGGGTGCATTTCTCGTCCGAAGGCCCCGGGGCGTGCGTGGCCACTATGGTGCCCGACTAGAATGCCCGTAGCACCCAAAGGCCATTCCAAATTCGCTCAAGGGGGCCATTTCTCGTCCGGAGGCAAAAGAAGATCAATTTTTGACAAAACAATGTAGTTAGCAGAAGAAGATCAATTTTCGACAAAACAATGTAGTTATTACATGTGGAGGCAATGGTTTCCTGTGGAAAATGAGTTAGGGTTGAGCAGAGGAAAGATGTTGGGAAATGGGCTATTACATTAGCTTTTCTGATCGGCGGCTGTAGGTATCTATGCTTTGGCAGCTGTAGGTATCTACGCTTTTCTTTGGATTTCCCTCGGAAGAAAAGCATAGATACCTGCAGCCGCCATATTTCCTTTTGTAAACCACTTGCCATCAGAAAAGCTAATGTAATAGCCCATTTCCCAACATCTTTCCTCTGCTCAACCCTACACTCGTTTTCCACGGGAAACCGCTGCCTCCACATGTAATAACTACACTGTTTTGTCAAAAATTAATCTTCTTCTGCTAACTACATTGTTTTGTCGAAAATTGATCTTCTTCTGCCTCTGGACGAGAAATGGCCCCCTCGAGCGAATATGGAATGGCCCTCATGGATCAAAACCCTAGCTCCGGGGATGGCCCATTGGCACTGCTTCCAGGGCTTCGAGGCACGTTGTGGGGGGTCACCTAGTTGAAACCCGATGTCCCGAACCCACCGGAGTTGATGGATTCACAAACCGAGCCACGGTTCCAGTGCCATGGGCATTATAGTTGGGCAACCTGGGGCCGTTCAGGGACACCTAGAGGATTTTCCCCGGGGCCACAGAACCCAACCCGGCGAGAGGACTTGGATTTCGTCGACTCCTACCGGTCCACATGGCCATTGTGGACATGTCCACAGTGGCCATGCATGCTCGGGGGCATTCGGACGAGAAATGGCCCCCTTGAGCAAATTTGGAATGGCCATCACTGAGCAAAACCTTAGCTCCGGAGATGGCTCGTTGGCACTATTTTTGGGTCTTCGAGGGATGCTGTGGGGGTTCCCCTAGCTGAAACCCACCAGAATCAACGGATTCGCGAACCGAGCCACAGTTCAGGTGCCACAGGAATTCTAATCGGGCACCCTAGGGCCATTCAGGGACACTTTAGGCATTTGCTCCGTGGACACGGAACCCAAACCGGTGAGCAGACTTGGATAATGTCAGCTCCCACAAGTCCACGTGGCCATAGCGGACCTATCCATGGTGGCCACGCATGCCCGAGGGCCTCCGGATGAGAAATGGTCCCATTGAGCGAATTTGTAATGGCCTTCACTGAGCAAAACCCTAGCTCCGGGGATGGCCCATTGGCACCGCTTTCGGGTCTTCAAGGCATGCTATGAGGGGTCCCCTAGCTGAAACTCGGTGTCCCGGACCCACTGGAGTTGACGGATTTGCGAACCGAGCCACGGTTCGGGCGCTACGGGCATTCTAGTTGGGCACCCTGGGGCCATTCTAGTGGTGATAACAAGTGTACTGTCTATTGAGTCTGATACTACATCCAGGAGCCACTTAGAAAACTTTGAGATAGAAATCTCATTGCTAAGAGAAGTTCTAAGGTTATTTTCTCGTAAAACAGAGATTGTATAAATCCAGCGTGTGTCCCTGAAGGCCTTTTGGATGTGAGACGGAACGAGCCATACAATGAAGACTGTGGCTCCGATCGACAAACCGTCAGCTCTGTTGGATTTAGGACGTCGGGATAGTGCTAGGCGCCCCCCCCCCCAGTCCTATGGCCCGAGTGTCACCTTGTAGGTCCATCTTGGAAACTAGGGTTTTGCTCAATGAGGGAGTGTGAAATTTTTTCCCACGGGGATCAACTTTGCAAAATCATCCACCGGGCACTTGTGGCTAGAGTTCCCAGCTGGAACCATCCTAAACACACCTACATGTCTCCCTGGAACTTGGTTTTGTTGCATGGTTGGAGTTCTACGCCCCCGGCAGGTATCCAGCAGGTGTCCCTGAAGGCCTTTTGGATGCGAGACGGGATGAGCCATAGAATCAAGACCGTGGCTCGGATCGACGAACCATCGACTCCATTGGATTTAGCATGAAAGGACAGTGCTAAGGGTGCCCCTCCCCTTCGGCCCATGGTCCGGGTGTCACCATGTAGGTCCATCTTGGAAACTAGGGTTTTGCTTAGTGAGGGAGTGTGCAATTTTTGCACACGGGGGTCAACTTTGCAAAATCCTCCCCCGGGCATTTTGTGGTTAGCATTCCCAGACGGAACCTATCTAGACACACTTGCAAGACTCCCTGGAACCAGGTTTTTCTACATGGTTGGAGCTCTATGCCCCGGCAAGTATCCAGCAGGTGTCCCTGAAGGCCTTTTGGATGCGAGACGGAACAAGCCATACAATGAATACTGTGGCTCCGATCGACAAACTGTCAGCTCTGTTGGATTCAGGACGTCGGGATAGTGCTAGGTACCCCCCCCCCTCCAGTCATATGGCCCAGGTGTCACCTTGTAGGTCCATCTTGGAAACTAGGGTTTTGCTCAATGAGGGAGTGTGTAATTTTTTCCCACGGGGATCAACTTTGCAAAATCATCCACCGGGCACTTGTGGCTAGAGTTCCCAGGTGCAACCATCCTAGACACACCTACATGTCTCCCTGGAACCCGATTTTGTTGCACGGTTGGACTTCTACGCCCCCGGCAGGTATCCAGCAGGTGTCCCTAAAGGCCTTTTGGATGCGAGATGGGACGAGCCATAGAATGAAGACCGTGGCTCGGATCGATGAATCGTCAACTCAATTGGATTTAGCACGACGGGACAGTGCTAATGGTGCCCCTCCCCTTCGTCCCATGGCTCGGGTGTCACCATGTAGGTCCATCTTGGAAACTAGGGTTTTGCTCAGTGAGGGAGTGTGCAATTTTTGCACACGGGGGTCAACTTTGCAAAATCCTCCCCCAGGCATTTTTTGGTTAGCATTCCCAACCGGAACCTCTCTAGACACACTTGCAGGACTCCCTGGAACTAGGTTTTGCTGCACGGTTGGAGCTCTATGCCCCGGCAAGTATCCAGCGGGTGTCTCTGAAGGCCTTTTGGATGCGGGACGGAACGAGCCATAGAATGAAGACCGTGGCTCCGATCGACAAACCATTAGCTCCATTGGATTTAGGACATTGGGATAGTGCTAGGGGTGCCCACCCACCTCCAGTCCTATGGCCCGGGTGTCACCTTGTAGGTCCATCTTGGAAACTAGGGTTTTGCTTAGTGAGGGAGTGTGCAATTTTTGCACACGGGGGTCAACTTTGCAAAATCCTCCCGGTGTCACTTGTTGTTGTTGGTTTCAAGATTTTATTTCTATACCTATCTATCCCACAAGTATAAATCATAATATACTCTCCTAGCGAAATTACTACTTCTCAAAACATTAAACATAATTTTGAAACTACTGAGAATCAAGCGCACTATGGGATTCCCGATTGTTACCAGACCTAGTTCACTAAATGATAAAGGATTGTTTCATTTCTTGTTGTTTGTTGTTTCTCCGTGACATCCTTGTTGACATCAAGAGTAATACAAAACATAGATGGAGGGAAGTGCAGTGGGATAAGGTAACGCAAAGTGATATTTTAAAGGAACTCAAGCAAACAAAACAACCTATTTGAAAATGTGTTGAATATTGCAAGAAAAAAGTTACTCAATATTTAAGGGAAAAGGAAATTCAATAGAGGTCCAAATGATTTATCCAAGTGAGGAAATAAGGTTAAAGGACTAGAGGGATCATTGGCATCATTTTATGAAATTTCTTACGGCATATTCACTTATGTTCCTTCACTAAGTATTCTAGCTACATCATATTTTAAAGATTAATGGTGTTATATCATAAATGCCATAATTTTCCTTTTTCCCTATACATTTGTAATTATGTTGAACACAACATAATGGGGAATGTGAAATAGGGAAAGGCTATGTGAAGTGATATTTTCAAGGAACCTAGGAGATGTGAATAAATAATTTGAAAATGTGTAAAATGATACAAGTCCAAAAGTGCACAATGTTTATGAAAAAGAGAGGGTAAAAATAATAAGAGTGAAAGAGAAAAAATATGGGAACTATTGGGAGTTAGTCATTGTAGATAGAACCAAAATCTTGAGCAAAAAAATCATTGTACTACCAAAACAAAATTGTAGGTTGACTTGGCAATGTTGGAATTTATTGAATATACTTTTTCCTATAAAAATGGAGGGTAAATTCATGGATGGAATTTCATCAAATTTCATCATTGTACTACCATCAAATTTGCTCAAGGAGATGATGAAGTAGCTCAAGACAATATGGAAGTTGTTCCATCACATGAACCACATACATATTCACATAAATCATAACTTAATCATAACTCATGTACATCAAATAAACAATTTAAGATAACGATATCAAATTCCTATCTAACATGAATAACATTGATCATGCATGAATAAACAATGACATGGTTATAAATCATAAATTAATCATAACTCAAACATCAAATAAACGATATAAGATAGCGATATCAAATAAACTATCTAACATGAATAACTTTGGACATGCAGGAATAAACAATCACATCATTACTATACTATGTACCTCAATCAATTAGGCCTTCTGGATCATCTCGGTTTTTTATTGTCTCAAACAACCTCTCGTGCTCTGCATGAGGTAGTAAGTAGCGTACCTTGTTTGATGACTTCGTTGACATTGTCTGTAGTTGGATGTTTGTACCAACGATCAAGTGCGTAAAGTGATACACCCGCAACCTTGGTCTATAATCCGTGTATGTGTAGCCATTGCTCTTTGGTCCCTTTCCATCCATTGTAAGATATTCCCCCTGAACAACCATCGAGCCAGTGGGAAAGGGAATGCCTTCACTATCCGTTAATGATGCGAGGAGGGTTTGCTTCCCCTGGATGCATCGTGCCAACCAATAATTCCTCCCAATTGAACTATCCGTCGGGGTGACAACTGCGTAGATGTGTCTTGCAAAGATGCATTTTACGATCATATTCCAACAAGTAGTGGTTTGATAACTTGGATAATTACATATAAACAAGGAGGGAACCGGGATATGCATGCAGAAATGTTTACCTAGTTGTACTAGATCAAATATATGATCATATTCATTCGAAATAGAGGACTGACCTTCCTCTAACTAGATTGTTTCAACAACTGCATGTGGGTCCACTGCAAGTGATACATGATCCCATTCATCAACCTAATCCATTGATTCGCATTCATCCCATTCACAACTGCTGCAAGGCCCACAAAAGAAAGAAATTTTTCGCATCCATATTTCAAATAAGGGGTTGTTTAAGCTTCGAACCGAATGAAATCCATGAGTTCCTTGCACAATACTGCAACTATAAGAACACGATCAGTCTATATCAACTACATGCCAGAAATTTCTGACAACATGCCCTCTACCTATTGGTATGTGTTGCTCCGTGGTTCAATCTGACATTTTTGCAGAGCACCATTGAACTATGGTTTCTACATCCCGAATATGAGGGTTTCTCATGCACCTCATCTCTTCCCTTTGTAGGGAAGTTTTGAGACATGCCCCAGCACCGTCGTTCTCTCCCTTTCCATGACCAATCTCAAAATAGTTCCACACATGCAGCACATCACAAGTCTTGTGAAAAATACTCAACCACTGGAATACATGTGCATTTTTGAACTAGCCTGCAAAACCATCTGACCATATCCAATGTCGATCCATCTGTATACCTATCTCCTTCAACTGATCATAGAAAATTTTGAAGCAATGTTGCACGTAATGCAGGTCATGGGACCTGTCATCACTGATGTAGAAGTTGGTCTCTTTCAATATTATCCTCTTGTCGTTGCTGCTCTCTGGCACGTGCCTATACGTGATATGGACCATTATGCTAACTTGGTCTGAATGGTAGTATTGACTTTGAATCTCATTTTGTGGCTGTAGGGTGTAGTTTTCAGCAAAGTCCACAACCGACAATATTGTGCCATTGGGGAAGGTGTCCTTGCACTATCTGTACTATTCATCCTGCCATCGTGCTACATGGACATGCTGTACATACTGCTCGGTCTTTTGGTAGAATTCCTTCATGAAATTGCAAATTTGTACCTGGTGCCACAAAACCCAGGGCATTAATACAACGTGACATTTTCAATGTGAATATATATGTACAAATTCAACATGTATAGTATGAAAGTATGCAAACTTAGATTACCTGTGACTTCACCAATGCAATTTTTTTGCTTTACTTCGAACTATCTACTTGATATGTTATGTACTGGAAGTTTTGCATTTCTATTGACATCCTCCCAAATGCGTGCTCCGCAGTTGCATGGATGCAGGGGCTCAATAATGCAAATCCACTGCAACTGGAACATGTCCCATATAAACATGATCTTTTATAATATTTTTTTCCTTCGGGTCTTGGACACATTATGCTATGTGTAAATTCTCTGGATGAATTTGGTGGTTGTAACGATGGGAAATCCTGCACAATGTTAGTATGAAAATCACAAAATATATGTCTATATCTACCATAAAAGTACTCAAATTCTACATGGTATCTACAACAACATGTATTGTGATTATTGCAAATTTTAACATACCAGGGTTTGCATTTTTCAAAGGACCTTTGGCCCAATTTCAATTGTGTGTGCTCATTCTTGAACCTATCGTAGAGTTCTGTTTGTGTCGTGTCAAGGAAGTGCTTGACATGGGGTTCACCCCCCCAACACCTTTTCTCAACTTTAAAAAATCTCTTTGATTCGATGACGGTCTAGTGTTATCATGCCAAAACTTCTGCACTAGTTCTTTAACAGCATTAATGAGCTTCATGTCTGAATGAGGTAACCTACCAAAAAAGGCCCAACAATATTTTTGGTATGGGTTCTCAAGTTTTTCTCTAATGGCAGAATACTTTTGAAGAGTCTTTTTATGTACTTTAAATATTTTACATGTGTGTGATAGTAGGCGACGTTGCCTTGTGGATTTCTCTACAATCAATTCCGACAATACACGACGGGACGCATTAAAAGCTTTTGTACGAGAAGTTTTTCCAATCAAATTAAATGCAGATTGTAGATTTCTAAAAACATGATTGTTGACATCTGAACTTCTAACTACCTTTATGCTCAAAATTCTCCTAACATCCGCTAGACAATGTGATTTTAACAAAGCAAGAAACAATTGACATTTTGTTGCATCGGTTTTGGATTTAAAAAATTCTTTCATTATCTTGCTACAATGGAAATCAATAGTGAATTTGGGCATCTTACCTTCAAGTCTTGAAAATGAACTTTCATCCACATGAATACATCTGGGAGTTCTTCATCGTCCACATGATAGTTGAGGCAAGGGAGTCAGCAAGGAAGTATCAGTCCCATCAACAGCTTGTTGTGGCCCTTCGTTCACAACTTGACCCTCCAAGGGAGTGTGTTCTACATGTGTGTGCTCTTCTTGGGGAGGCTGCCAATTAAGAGCTTGTTCAACGTCCATCCCTTCATACTCGACATTAGGCAAGATTTGATTGGCTTCAACCACTTTTTCATTGCTTGTTGATGGATCTAAGGCACTAACATTTTGCTTTCTACGGTTTTGCATGTACAACCTGGCTTTTTCTCTTATCTCATGGGCCTTTTCAGGGGGTAGTGGGTTCCTTCTAGACTTTCTTTTATTATTATGTATGTTTCCCATATTCAATGCGTTTAAAAAAAAATCACCCCTGCAAGAATGAACAACAAATAAGATATTAAAACTCAATGTGCAAATGATTATTAAAGCTCGATGTAGCAATTGATTATGTACAACAACATCTAGTGAGAATGTTTTCATATAATCTTAAAAGGTATTGGGAATGCCCTACATATAACTACAACGACACCTCTAGAAACTTGGTAGGATGGTATTGGATGGTATTGAATGGTGGTATGGGATGTTAGTAGGAGCAACTTCCCTGTCAGGGAAAATAGCCCCAAAAGACTAATAGTTTTCAATTCTCTAGGTGTTTGTGTGAGTTGTTGTAGTGAAAGCATGAGGAATTCAACAAATTTTTGTCTACTAGATGGAAGAATGTGATTATGAAATGTTATTGGTGGTGATGCAAGTAATTTTTATTTATTATCTTCATGAAAGGTTGAAAGCATTGCTTGGTGTATTTTGTAGTTTTTTTTTGGTGTTGGAGCCAAGGCCACAGCTATGTTAAAAGCTGCGAATTTTGAGGAAAAAACACAAGTATGGAAGAGAGAGTGCTAAGTTTTGAATAAGCGCCAATTTTGGGATAGAAGCAGATGGTGCGCAGTACGGTGCCAGATGGATAATCTCAGCGTAGATTACGTACCAGAAATCACGGAGCTCGCGCGCATGTCAGAAGAGAATGAAGGAAGCTGAGTGGAAAGCCCAGCTACCACAATGAATGAAGCGATGGAGTAGAGGGCTCAACTACCCTCATTAAGGCTAAGTACAAAAGTTATGGTTGCTCGGATCAAGGAGGAGCAACGGACCAAAGCATTGAAGGCGAAGGACAAGGCACCCATACCCGTAAGCTGCGCCGGAATTCATGGAGCCTGCAGGAAGCGGCGACATGACTACAAGCGGCGCCTACAGTACACCTAGCCATGTGCGTGGTTAGGGTTTTTGGGGATTACTGCTGGGAAAGGCCCACATTTTTGTAAAGGTGCGACCGCCATGGCCACCTATATATATGTATGATTGTAAAGGGTAGATGTTGGTTAGATAGCCAGTCAGTTAGTCAGTTAGCTAAGCCTGTGAGTGAGCTAGCTAAGATAGTAGATACTAGATCTAAGAAGGATCGATCGAGTTGATCATCCTCTGTTATGATCTTGTGGATTGTTTTCTACCGTGTTGCTAGAAAACAGGAGTTAGAGCTGGTTAGCAGTGAAGCTAATCTATTGAGTTGCAGACGGTCTGAGTCGACGTCTGAACTCTTGTAATCCCCGTAGAGGAAAGAGACTAGATCGAGAGAAGGTCTCCCAGCTATGTGCGTGGAGTTTCCTGGAAAGATCTAAGGCTGCAGCTGTGTGCGCAGCATATTGTATAACTCTATCATTTTCTGGTTAATATAAGATACTCCCGTGGACATGGATTTCCCCGTAGAGGTGGACTTCATATTTCTCGTTGTTATGATGTTGTGATTGAAGTAATTGCCTATCTTAGTTTACTAACAACATATACAGGAATGTTGCATTATCTTTATGAGTGTTGAGTAAGTCCTTGGAAGCTTCCTCGAGGATTACAATTGTTAAGGGTCGAAGGAATCAGTAAGATGACGTCGCCGCTGCGATAGGAGAACTTGTTGCTGTGACGGGCGCGCAAGTGAAACTACGCATAGACTACCGGCGCAGAGGATAATTGGTCCTAGCGTAAGAGTGGAAGTACCGCGCAGCTAGGCTGCTGAGCAGGAGCTTGAGCGCTACTGCGCTCATGAGTCTGAAGAGGGGCCAGACATTCACCTTAGAGGAGTCGAAGGGAAAGAAAGAGCAGTCTCTGCGTCGCCTAGGTTAAGGAAACCTGATTCCTTAGCCCCCCCATAGCCACTTCGGGTGAGACCTCGAGCTGTTGCGCAGCTCGTTGCCGAGAGGGCCAGTGCGCCAAGGGGTTTTGTTGCTGCGCTTCATTAAAACCCGGGTCTGTCCAAAAAGCAGCCAAGAAATGGTTCCGTTGCCTTGTGACTTGTTACTATGAGACTTGCTAATTCTGCGATGTAGGAGATTGTTGCAGCAGCCAACAAATGGTTCCGTTGCTGCGTAAATGAGACTTGTTATTTCAGTGACACACGAGATTGAGGCGAAACCCAGAGAAAGAAGGAGACAACAAATGGTTCCGTTGCTTTGAACCCTGTTGATTGAGCCAACAAATGGTTCTGTTGCCTTGAGACTTGCTCAGCTAACAAATGTGTTACTGGAATCCTACAGCTACAGAAATTCAGGACTGGTTCGTTTTAAAGGCTTAAGAGTTCGCTGAACAAGAAAATAGAAGATCTAGGCTCCAGATAGAAGAATGGTTGCAGAAGTATATCTATACTGACCTTCACGAAATTTTCTTTGTCACATTTGCACTTGAGTTGCATGCTTGGATAGCCAAGTTAGCAGATACTAGACCCACTGTCCATATTGATCGGCCAATCGCTTGGACCCCTGAGCTAGTCAGTATTTTGAAGCGGGTAAATAATTCTGTGTCCCGCGCAGTAGACTTTTGGTTGAATAGTCTGCTGGAAGGTTTCATCACTGAGTTTGCAGTGGATACAAGAAAGAGTTTCAGTGAAGCTGAGAGGAGTTTCTTTCAAGCACATAGAGGTAAGTTCCTGAATTCTTTGAACTTATCGATTAAAATGCTTCTGTATGAAAAAGCAAAACTATGTATAGCTTCAGATGAATAGCATAGACAAGTAATGTCCGTAGACTCTGATAGTGACCCTGAAGTTATTGGTTGCACTCGTAGTGGAAAACGGTATAAAGTAGGCCTTGACCAACATTCTTTTGAGAAGAGCCCAAAAGACAGTCAAGTTCCTAGAAAAAGCCACATAGAAAGACAAGGGAGCGCTCATATCCCTTATCACTCTTTTACACCGCAAAAGCCACACGAAGCTCAGTATAATCCCGCAGTAACACCTTCTAGTAGCCCACACGGTACTTCTAGTACCTCTGTACCACCTTTGTTCAACCAACCCAGAAGAACTGCTACAGCACCTCCACCTCAACCTAGCGCAAGAAAGATGGGTGATGACATGAAACTACCAACTTTTAGAGGAACAGGGATAGAAGACCCTGAGCAACACTGGTTCCTATGTGAAGCCATTTGGACAATTAAGCAAATTAATGATGATGCTGTTAAACTGGTTCAGTTAGCAACCACACTAAGAGAAAGAGCCTTAACCTGGTTCATGAAATACTCAGCAGCACAGAATAGAACGCTTGGTGACGTAAGAAATGCAATGATTAGAGAATTCAAGAAACCTAAATCAGAATCACAGTGTATAACAGAGCTCAAAGACATCAAGCAGTTACCTACATAGTCAGTATGGGACTTTGACCAAAAGTTCAAAGCCTTGATAGATCAAGTAAGCTTTGAGTTTGCACCACAACAGCATAAGGAATGGTTCATTGCTGCGCTGCTGCCACACATTAGACTTCCTCTTATGCAACAGAATCTCACTACCCAGGAACAAGCTCTAGAGATGGCTATGAAACTAGAAGCTTCACCAATTGCTGGAACAAGCAACGATGTTGCGCAGTTGCAGAACCAATTAGCAAACTTAACCCTGCAAGTGCATGATATTAAGAAAGGCAAGGATGTTAAGGAAGAGATATGGTGTACAAAATGTAAAGCACAAGGTCATTCAAAGGACCATTGTCCCGTTTTCATAGAGTATATTGCAATTGGAGCACCTCACCCTTTACCACAGCCACAGGGGCCTTGGTGTGAAATCTGTAAAACTAGAGGTCACAGACCACAAGAATGTCACTCACTTCAGAAATATGTACAAACTCCAAAGAATCTATATTGTAATTTCTGTAAATCGGTAGGTCATGATGAGAACAATTGCAGAGCATATGACCTTATGATGGAAAGGAAACATGATGTTTATAGAGTACAATCAGAAGCACAAGGACCCGTAGCAGGTCCACAGTATGACCAAACTCGCGACGGCCGAACAGGAAATTACAGAGGCCGCGGACGCGCAACAAATTTTGGTCGCGGAAGAGGCCAGATCACTTGTTATAATTGTGGAGCGCAAGGTCATTTTGCCAGAGATTGCCAAAACCCTACAACCCTTTGTAGATATTGTAAATCTTATGATCATATCATTGAAGAATGCCCTCAGTTGATGACTAAGATGCAAGCAAAGACGCCATAGGTCAAATAGAATATTCAATTGATTGGAGCAGAAAAAATGGAACCAGACCGTACAGTTAATATTGTGACGCGCAGTGGAACAACCACTGGTGCGCCAGAGTCGGGAACTGGAAAGCAAGCGACGCAATGGGTGCGCCGCGCTAATATTAAACTAGCCCCACTTAATCTGCAGAAGCAAAAAGAAGCATTCAAGCAAGCCCAAGAGTATTTCTTAGATCCCAGAGCTTCAAGTTCTGTCGGAACTCTGCATCATGATATTAGATCGCAAGTGCTAAGACGAGACCACCTGGTACAAGAACAGGCCACTACATCCGGAAGGCCCGATGAAGAAGATGCACTAGGTACTGTCCATAATTTTCTAAGGAACTGCTTAAAGATGTTGCGCAATGAGAAAGCAACTATGGAACTTCAACACCTATTGGATAAATGTCAACAATCTGCTTCGACAACCACACCGCAGCGTGTTGTTCACCAGATTGGGAGTCACACTAGAACTGGAAAAGAGATGAGGCTCACAGCGCAGATTGGAGCATTTGAGATGGACGAAATCATTTTAGATTTGGGTTCAGAAGTTAATGTCGTCACCATGTAGACATGGGAACAGATGGGAAGCCCTCAACTTTCAAGATCCCCCATCCAGCTTAGACTCGCGAATCAGCAACGAGTCTCTCCATTGGGCAGATTACCCAATGTACCTATTGATATCGAGGGAGTAAGAAGTTCTGCAGACTTTGAAGTAATCAAAATTCTGGATGATAGTAGACCTTACCCAGCACTTTTAGGTATAGATTGGGCATTTGATAATTTGGCTGTCATTAACTTGAAGAAAAGACAGATGACCTTTGAGGACGACCAGATTAGGTCATTGCACCGCTTGATCCTATTCAAGGACCAAGGTATATAGAACCCATTCGGGAAGAAGAAGAAGCGCGCCACATGGAAAGTTTGTATCAGATGACTGTTAGTCAGAGTGACTATGTCAATCCCACAGCAGATGGCCATATCGGCTGGCGATGCGATAGCTCGTGCACATCAGACTCAGATGCAGGATTGGAAAACTGGCAGAATCGCTTACATGAGGTTTCTACAAGACGTTGTGCCATGATGACTAAATCCATTCGATGGATTGGCACAGAATTGACTGACACTCCAATTTTTGATGGTTTAATTGAAGTAAGCGAATTCATACATGCATATGAACAACACCTTCCAGAACAGCAGCGCATACAGGCATTAGATGTATCACTGCGCGCTACACCCGCAAGATGGTGGGGTGCGCATAAAGAGAATATTCACACATGGCAAGACTGTCGTAGATTGATACTGCGCAGATTCCAGGACACTACAGCAGAAGTGTCGCGCAAATATGAGGGACAGAGTGACCCCAGGTCACACATTGAAGCATGCATTCAACAATGGTCGGATATTCCGGAAGATGAGTGGGTTCACCTATTCATCCACACATTGGACACAGTTCCAAGAAACTGGTACACTGAAACAGAATTGCGCAGAGGCACTCTTACTTGGCCTCTTATGATAGAAAGTTTTCAACTTACCTTCAGCTTTGAGTCAGAGCATCCAAGTATTGATCAGGCTCTGAAGTGTATTAGAAAGAAGGTATTTGAACCATGTCTATTACAAGAATATTCCCAACCGGATTGGGCTGTTCAGATAGAACATGCCCTGGAATGCTATAATTTCACCACTGGAGAAGAGGAGGATGATCCTCGCAACATCAATATCCCAGAATCAGAAGGGACACACAATGTTGAAGGTCCTCATCTTGATATCCCTGCCATTACAGAACACATCAAGCTCAAAAAGATTAACATTGGTACAGAAGCCGAACCCAAGATTGCTTCTATCGGAGACTATTGGGATGATGAAACTATTGGGCATATTTCAGATTTATTACGTGACTACCAGGATATCTTTCCTACCAAGTTCACAGAAATGAAAGGCATCCTAGGAGACTTAGGAGTGATGCGCATACCTATGAAACCAGATTCCAAGCCAGTAAAGCAGTGCCCATACAGGTTGAACCCGCGCTATAAAGAAAAAGTCAAAGAAGAAATTGACAAGATGCTTGCAGCAGGTATTATTGAGCCAGTAGAGGAGAGTGATTGGATTAGTCCTATGGTTGTAGAAGAGAAGAAGACAAAAGGTGAAATAAGAATTTGCGTGGACTTGCGCAAACTCAATGACGCATGATCCATTTCCTACTCCCTTTACAGATGAAGTACTTGATAATGTTGGAGGACAAGAGGCTTACTCCTTCACTGATGGATTTTCGGGATACCATCAGATCAGAATCCATCCAGACGACCGCCATAAGACTACTTTTGCGACTGAATGGGGATCATTCCAGTATACGGTAATGCCCTTTGGTCTTAAAAACGCTCCTGCTATCTTCTCTAGAGTCGTTGTTGCTGTTTTTAAAGAATTCATTCACAAGTTCTTAGAAGTCTATTTTGATGATTGGACTGTCTTTGGTTTACTAAAGAACCATATGGGAAACCTGCGAATGATGTTAGAAAAATGTAGACAGCATCAGATTTCCCTTAACTTGAAAAAATGTATCTTCTCTACTCCTTTTGGTATTTTGTTGGGTCATATTGTATGCAGACAAGGACTCCTGATGGACCCTGCGAAGGTTGCCATCATTGATAATTTACCTGCGCCCAACTCAGTCAAACAATTGCGCACTACATTAGGACATACTGGATACTACAGGAAATTTATCAAAGGTTATGCAAAGATCACAACACCTATGGAAAGATTGCTGAAAAAGGATTCAAAATTCCAATGGACAGAAGAATGCCAATAGAGCTTGGACACACTTAAAGACAAGATGATCAGTGCGCCAATTCTAGTTTTCCCAGACTGGAACAAACCCTTTCATGTTCATGTTGATGCTTCTTCCATAGCATTGGGGATCGTACTTACACAACCAGGAGAAGGAGGTATCGATCACCCCTTTGCTTACTCTAGCCGGAAGCTGTCCACAGCTGAGAAGAACTACACTACTACAGAGAGAGAAGGACTAGCTATGGTGTACGCCCTACAGAAGTTCAGACACTACTTACTGGGCGCACATTTTAAAATGTATACTGACCATTCTGCTTTGAAATACTTGGTCAATAAGCCAGTGTTAGGGGGAAGAATTTGTAGATGGCTACTGCTCTTTCAAGAATATGATTTTGAGGTTATTGTAAAGCCAGGTAGATTGAATGCAGGACCTGACCACTTATCTAGGATTGAGTCAGGAGAAGAACCTACAAATCTGGAGGACAATCTTCCTGATGCACAGCTATTTTCTGTTCAAGCAGCGGATGAATATTATTCTGATAAAAGCTGCGAATTTTGAGGAAAAAGCACAAGTATGGAAGAGAGAGTGCTAAGTTTTGAATAAGCGCCAATTTTGGGATAGAAGCAGACGGTGCGCAGTACGGTGCCAGATGGATAATCTCAGCGTAGATTACGTACCGGAAGTCGCGGAGCTCGCGCGCATGTCAGAAGAGAATGAAGGACGCTGAGCGGAAAGCCCAGCTACCACAATGAATGAAGCGATGGAGTAGAGGGCTCAGCTACCCTCATTAAGGCTAAGTACAGAAGTTATGGTTCCTCGGATCAAGGAGGAGCAACGGACCAAAGCATTGAAGGCGAAGGACAAGGCACCCATACCCGTAAGCTGCGCCGGAATTCATGGAGCCTGCAGGAAGCGGCGACATGACTGCAAGCGGCGCCTACAGTACACCTAGCCATGTGCGTGGTTAGAGTTTTTGGGGATTACTGCTGGGAAAGGCCCACAGTTTTGTAAAGGTGCGACCGCCATGGCCACCTATCTATATGTATGATTGTAAAGCGTAGATGTTGGTTAGATAGCCAGTTAGTTAGTCAGTTAGCTAAGCATGTGAGTGAGCTAGCTAAGATAGTAGATACTAGATGTAAGAAGGATCGATCGAGTTGATCATCCTCTGTTACGATCTTGTGGATTGTTTTCTACCGTGTTGCTAGAAAACAGGAGTTAGAGCTGGTTAGCAGTGAAGCTAATCTATTGAGTTGCAGACGGTCTGAGTCGACGTCTGAACTACTGTAATCCCCGTAGAGGAAAGAGACTAGATCGAGAGAAGGGCTCCCAGCTGTGTGCGTGGAGTTTCCTGGAAAAATCTAAGGCTGCAGCTGTGTGCGCAGCATATTGTATAACTCTATCATTTTCTGGTTAATATAAGATACTCCCGTGGACGTGGATTTCCCCGTAGAGGTGGACTTCATATTTCTCGTTGTTATGATGTTGTGATTGAAGTAATTGCTTGTCTTAGTTTACTAACAGCATATACAGGAATGTTGCATTATCTTTATGAGTGTTGAGTAAGTCCTTGGAAGCTTCCTCAAGGATTACAACTGTTAAGGGTCGAAGGAATCGGTAAGATGACGTTGCCGCTGCGATAGGAGAACTTGTTGCTGCGACGGGCGCGCAAGTGAAACTACGCATAGACTACCGGCACAGAGGATAATTGGTCCTAGCGCAGGAGTGGAAGTACCGCGCAGATAGGCTGCTGAGCAGGAGCTTGAGCGCTGCTGCGCTCATGAGTCTGAAGAGGGGCCAGACATTCACCTTAGAGGAGTCGAAGGGAAAGAAAGAGCAGTCTCCGCGTCGCCTAGGTTAAGGAAACCGTATTCCTTAGCCCCCCCATAGCCACTTCGGGTGAGACCTCGAGCTGCTGCGCAGCTCATTGCCGAGAGGGCCAGTGCACCAAGGGGTTTTGTTGCTGCGCTTCATTAAAACCCGGGTCTGTCCAAAAAGCAGCCAACAAATGGTTCCGTTGCCTTGTGACTTGTTACTGTGAGACTTGCTAATTCTGCGACGTAGGAGATTGTTGCAGCAGCCAACAAATGGTTCTGTTGCTGCGTAAATGAGACTTGTTATTTCAGCGACACGCGAGATTGAGGCGAAACCCATAGAAAGAAGGAGCCAAGAAATGGTTCCGTTGCTTTGAACCCTGTTGATTGAGCCAACAAATGGTTCTGTTGCCTTGAGACTTGCTCAGCTAACAAATGTGTTACTGGAATCCTACAGCTACAGAAATTCAGGACTGGTTCGTTTTAAAGGCTAAAGAGTTCGCTGAACAAGAAAATAGAAGCTCTAGGCTCCGGATAGAAGAATGGTTGCAGAAGTATATCTATACTGACCTTCACGAAATTTTCTTTGTCACATTTGCACTTGAGTTGCATGCTTGGATAGCCAAGTTAGCAGATACTAGACCCACTATCCATATTGATCGGCCAATCGCTTGGACCCCTGAGCTAGTCAGTATTTTGAAGCGGGTAAATAATTCTGTGTCCCGCGCAGTAGACTTTTGGTTGAATAGTCTGCTGGAAGGTTTCATCACTGAGTTTGCAGTGGATACAAGAAAGAGTTTCAGTGAAGCTGAGAGGAGTTTCTTTCAAGCACATAGAGGTAAGTTCCTGAATTCTTTGAACTTATCGATTAAAATGCTTCTGTATGAAAAAGCAAAACTATGTATAGCTTCAGATGAATAGCATAGACAAGTAATGTCCGTAGACTCTGATAGTGACCCTGAAGTTATTGGTTGCACTCGTAGTGGAAAACGGTATAAAGTAGGCCTTGACCAACATTCTTTTGAGAAGAGCCCAGAATACAGTCAAGTTCCTAGAAAAAGCCACATAGAAAGACAAGGGAGCGCTCATATCCCTTATCACCCTTTTACACCGCAAAATCCAGACGAAGCTCAGTATAATCCCGCAGTAACACCTTCTAGTATCCCACACGGTACTTCTAGTACCTCTGTACCACCTTCGTTCAACCAGCCCAGAAGAACTGCTACAGCACCTCCACCTCAACCTAGCGCAAGAAAGATGGGTGATGACATGAAACTACCAACTTTTAGAGGAACAGGGATAGAAGACCCTGAGAAACACTAGTTCCTATGTTAAGCCATTTGGACAATTAAGCAAATTAATGATGATGATGTTAAACTGGTTCAGTTAGAAACCACACTAAGAGAAAGAGCCTTAACCTGGTTCATGAAATACTCAGCAGCACAGAATAGAATGCTTACTGACGTAAGAAATGCAATGATTAGACAATTCAAGAAACCTAAATCAGAATCACAGTGTATAACAGAGCTCAAAGACATCAAGCAGTTACCTACAGAGTTAGTATGGGACTTTGACCAAAATTTCAAAGCCTTGATAGATCAAGTAAGCTTTGAGTTTGCACCAAAACAGCATAAGGAATGGTTCATTGCTGCGTTGCTGCCACACATTAGACTTCCTCTTATGCAACAGAATCTCACTACCCAGGAACAAGCTCTAGAGATGGCTATGAAACTAGAAGCTTCACCGATTGCTGGAACAAGCAACGATGTTGCGCAGTTGCAGAACCAATTAGCAAACTTAACCCTGCAAGTGAATGATATTAAGAAAGGCAAGGATGTTAAGGAAGAGATATGGTGTACAAAATGTAAAGCACAAGGTCATTCAAAGGACCATTGTCCCGTTTTCATAGAGTATATTGCAACTGGAGAACCTAACCCTTTACCACAGCCACAGGGGCCTTGGTGTGAAATCTGTAGAACTAGAGGTCACAGACCACAAGAATGTCACTTACTTCAGAAATATGTACAAACTCCAAAGAATCTATATTGTAATTTCTGTAAATCGGTAGGTCATGATGAGAACAATTGCAGAGCATATGACCTTATGATGGAAAGGAAACATGATGTTTATAGAGTACAATCAGAAGCACAAGGACCCGTAGCAGGTCCACAGTATGACCAAACTCGCGACGGCCGAACAGGAAATTATAGAGGCCACGGACGCGCAACAAATTTTGGCCGCGGAAGAGGCCAGATCACTTGTTATAATTGTGGAGCGCAAGGTCATTTTGCCAGAGATTGCCAAAACCCTACAACCCTTTGCAGATATTGTAAATCTTATGATCATATCATTGAAGAATGCCCTCAGTTGATGACTAATATGCAAGCAAAGACGCCACAGGTCAACCAGAATATTCAATTGATTGGAGCAGAAAAAATGGAACCAGACCGTACAGTTAATATTGTGACGCGCAGTGGAACAACCACTGGTGCGCCAGAGTCGGGAACTGGAAAGCAAGTGACGCAATGGGTGCGCCGTGCTAATATTAAACCAGCCCCACTTAATCTGCAGAAGCAAAAAGAAGCATTCAAGCAAGCCCAAGAGTATTTCTCAGATCCCAGAGCTTCAAGTTCTGTCGTAACTCCGCATCATGATATTAGATCGCAAGTGCTAGGAAGAGACCACCTGGTACAAGAACATGCCACTACATCCGGATGGCCCGATGAAAAAGATGCACTAGGTACTGTCCATAATTTTCTAAGGAACTGCTTAAAGATGTTGCGCAATGAGAAAGCAACTATGGAACTTCAACACCTATTGGATAAATGTCAACAATCTGCTTCGACAAACACACCGCAGCGTGTTGTTCACCAGATTCGGAGTCACACTAGAACTGGAAAAGAGATGAGGCTCACAGCGCAGATTGGAGCATTTGAGATGGACGAAATCATTTTAGATTTGGGTTCAGAAGTTAATGTCCTCACCATGCAGACATGGGAACAGATGGGAAGCCCTCAACTTTCAAGATCCCCCATCCAGCTTAGAATCGCGAATCAGCAACGAGTCTCTCCATTGGGCAGATTACCCAATGTACCTATTGATATCGACGGAGTAAGAAGTTCTGCAGACTTTGAAGTAATCAAAATTCTGGATGATAGTAGACCTTACCCAGCACTTTTAGGTATAGATTGGGCATTTGATAATTTGGCTGTCATTAACTTGAAGAAAAGACAGATGACCTTTGAGGACGACCAGATTAGGTCATTGCACCGCTTGATCCTATTCAAGGACCAAGGTATATAGAACCCATTCGGGAAGAAGAAGAAGCGCGCCACATGGAAAGTTTGTATCAGATGACTGTTAGTCAGAGTGACTATGTCAATCCCACAGCAGATGGCCATATCAGCTGGCGATGCGATAGCTCGTGCACATCAGACTCAGATGCAGGATTGGAAAACTGGCAGAATCGCTTACATGAGGTTTCTACAAGACGTTGTGCCATGATGACTAAATCCATTCGATGGATTGGCACAGAATTGACTGACACTCCAATTTTTGATGGTTTAATTGAAGTAAGCGAATTCATACATGCATATGAACAACACCTTCCAGAACAGCAGCGCATACAGGCATTAGATGTATCACTGCGCGCTACACCCGCAAGATGGTGGGGTGCGCATAAAGAGAATATTCACACATGGCAAGACTGTCGTAGATTGATACTGCGCAGATTCCAGGACACTACAGCAGAAGTGTCGCGCAAATATGAGGGACAGAGTGACCCCAGGTCACACATTGAAGCATGCATTCAACAATGGTCGGATATTCCGGAAGATGAGTGGGTTCACCTATTCATCCACACATTGGACACAGTTCCAAGAAACTGGTACACTGAAACAGAATTGCGCAGAGGCACTCTTACTTGGCCTCTTATGATAGAAAGTTTTCAACTTACCTTCAGCTTTGAGTCAGAGCATCCAAGTATTGATCAGGCTCTGAAGTGTATTAGAAAGAAGGTATTTGAACCATGTCTATTACCAGAATATTCCCAACCGGATTGGGCTGTTCAGATAGAACATGCCCTGGAATGCTATAATTTCACCACTGGAGAAGAGGAGGATGATCCTCGCAACATCAATATCCCAGAATCAGAAGGGACACACAATGTTGAAGGTCCTCAGCTTGATATCCCTGCCATTACAGAACACATCAAGCTCAAAAAGATTAACATTGGTACAGAAGCCGAACCCAAGATTGCTTCTATCGGAGACTATTGGGATGATGAAACTATTGGGCATATTTCAGATTTATTACGTGACTACCAGGATATCTTTCCTACCAAGTTCACAGAAATGAAAGGCATCCTAGGAGACTTAGGAGTGATGCGCATACCTCTGAAACCAGATGCCAAGCCAGTAAAGCAGTGCCCATACAGGTTGAACCCGCGCTATAAAGAAAAAGTCAAAGAAGAAATTGACAAGATGCTTGCAGCAGGTATTATTGAGCCAGTAGAGGAGAGTGATTGGATTAGTCCTATGGTTGTAGAAGAGAAGAAGACAAAAGGTGAAATAAGAATTTGCGTGGACTTGCGCAAACTCAATGACGCATGATCCATTTCCTACTCCCTTTACAGATGAAGTACTTGATAATGTTGGAGGACAAGAGGCTTACTCCTTCACTGATGGATTTTCGGGATACCATCAGATCAGAATCCATCCAGACGACCGCCATAAGACTACTTTTGCGACTGAATGGGGATCATTCCAGTATACGGTAATGCCCTTTGGTCTTAAAAACGCTCCTGCTATCTTCTCTAGAGTCGTTGTTGCTGTTTTTAAAGAATTCATTCACAAGTTCTTAGAAGTCTATTTTGATGATTGGACTGTCTTTGGTTTACTAAAGAACCATATGGGAAACCTGTGAATGATGTTAGAAAAATGTAGACAGCATCAGATTTCCCTTAACTTGAAAAAATGTATCTTCTCTACTCCTTTTGGTATTTTGTTGGGTCATATTGTATGCAGACAAGGACTCCTGATGGACCCTGCGAAGGTTTCCATCATTGATAATTTACCTGCGCCCAACTCAGTCAAACAATTGCGCACTACATTAGGACATACTGGATACTACAGGAAATTTATCAAAGGTTATGCAAAGATCACAACACCTATGGAAAGATTGCTGAAAAATGATTCAAAATTCCAATGGACAGAAGAATGCCAACAGAGCTTGGACACACTTAAAGACAAGATGATCAGTGCGCCAATTCTAGTTTTCCCAGACTGGAACAAACCCTTTCATGTTCATGTTGATGCTTCTTCCATAGCATTGGGGATCGTACTTACACAACCAGGAGAAGGAGGTATCGATCACCCCTTTGCTTACTCTAGCCGGAAGCTGTCCACAGCCGAGAAGAACTACACTACTACAGAGAGAGAAGGACTAGCTATGGTGTATGCCCTACAGAAGTTCAGACACTACTTACTGGGCGCACATTTTAAAATGTATACTGACCATTCTGCTTTGAAATACTTGGTCAATAAGCCAGTGTTAGGGGGAAGAATTTGCAGATGGCTACTGCTCTTTCAAGAATATGATTTTGAGGTTATTGTAAAGCCAGGTAGATTGAATGCAGGACCTGACCACTTATCTAGGATTGAGTCAGGAGAAGAACCTACAAATCTGGAGGACAATCTGCCTGATGCACAGCTATTTTCTGTTCAAGCAGCGGATGAATATTATTCTGATAAAAGCTGTGAATTTTGAGGAAAAAGCACAAGTATGGAAGAGAGAGTGCTAAGTTTTGAATAAGCGCCAATTTTGGGATAGAAGCAGACGGTGCGCAGTACGGTGCCAGATGGATAATCTCAGCGTAGATTACGTACCGGAAATCGCGGAGCTCGTGCGCATGTCAGAAGAGAATGAAGGACGCTGAGTGGAAAGCCCAGCTACCACAATAAATGAAGCGATGGAGTAGAGGGATCAGCTACCCTCATTAAGGATAAGTACAGAAGTTATGGTTGCTCGGATCAAGGAGGAGCAACGGACCAAAGCATTGAAGGCGAAGGACAAGGCACCCATACCCGTAAGCTGCACCGGAATTCATGGAGCCTGCAGGAAGCGGCGATATGACTGCAAGCGGCGCCTACAGTACACCTAGCCATGTGCGTGGTTAGGGTTTTTGGGGATTACTGCTGGGAAAGGCCCACAGTTTTGTAAAGGTGCGACCGCCATGGCCACCTATATATATGTATGATTGTAAAGGGTAGATGTTGGTTAGATAGCCAGTCAGTTAGTCAGTTAGCTAAGCCTGTGAGTGAGCTAGCTAAGATAGTAGATACTAGATGTAAGAAGGATCGATCGAGTTGATCATCCTCTGTTACGATCTTGTGGATTGTTTTCTACCGTGTTGCTAGAAAACAGGAGTTAGAGCTGGTTAGCAGTGAAGCTAATCTATTGAGTTGCAGACGGTCTGAGTCGACGTCTGAACTATTGTAATCCCCGTAGAGGAAAGAGACTAGATCGAGAGAAGGGCTCCCAGCTGTGTGCGTGGAGTTTCCTGGAAAAATCTAAGGCTGCAGCTGTGTGCGCAGCATATTGTATAACTCTATCATTTTCTGGTTAATATAAGATACTCCCATGGACGTGGATTTCCCCGTAGAGGTGGACTTCATATTTCTCATTGTTATGATGTTGTGATTGAAGTAATTGCCTGTCTTAGTTTACTAACAACATATATAGGAATGTTGCATTATCTTTATGAGTGTTGAGTAAGTCCTTGGAAGCTTCCTCGAGGATTACAATCGTTAAGGGTCGAAGGAATCGGTAAGACGACGTCGCCGCTGCGATAGGAGAACTTGTTGCTGCGACGGGCGCGCAAGTGAAACTACGCATAGACTACCGGCGCAGAGGATAATTGGTCCTAGCGCAGGAGTGGAAGTACCGCGCAGCTAGGCTGCTGAGCAGGAGCTTGAGCGCTGCTGCGCTCATGAGTCTGAAGAGGGGCCAGACATTCACCTTAGAGGAGTCGAAGGGAAAGAAGGAGCAGTCTCCGCGTCGCCTAGGTTAAGGAAACCTGATTCCTTAGCCCCCCCATAGCCACTTCGGGTGAGACCTCGAGCTGCTGCGCAGCTCGTTGCCGAGAGGGCCAGTGCGCCAAGGGGTTTTGTTGCTGCGCTTCATTAAAACCCGGGTCTGTCCCAAAAGCATCCAACATTTGGTAAGATGTTTTTATTGTCTATGTTGAAGATTAAGAAAACTAAAATAGATATATCAAACAATTCATGAGGAAAAACCCAAAATAGATGCCATTCAAACAAGTGAATGAAGACTAAACTACATTTAACATGATAAATTTATCACCATACCTCAAGGATTATGATTGCTCTTTGCCTCAAATGTCAAAGCTCTTTTGATGTGTCCACTATATGTAAGAAGACTTCATGTGTGTCCAAGTAGCATGAGAATTCAATCCAAGGTGCCAAATAGAGTCCAACTGTTGTGTATTCACTCGATTGATCCAAATAGAGCCCAAGAGGTGTCTATTCAATCCAAGGAGCCAAAATAGAGCCCAAAATGTTGTGTATTCTATCCAAATGGTCAAGGAAGCACCAAATGGTGTATGAATTCAATCTACCATTTAAATGCTTGTCGGACTGTGCGTGAAACCAGCGAAGAGAACGCGAAAATGAGGAAAAAATTGTGGGAGAAAGAACGCGGGTGATTTTCTAAATTTTATCTTCAACAGGGACGTGCATGCGCATCTAGCGCGTGCGCGTCCTTTCTGAATGTTGTATTGTTTGGTGGGTAACGTTCAGTGCATTTATTACCCAAGAGATATAAATGTGTTGGGTTATTCCTAGAGCCACTCCCCATAAAGAGGCCCTCCCCCGTAAAAGCCTTTAGGACCTCTTCTAACCCATAATCCCTATGTTCATTTAAGTGCTTCTAGGTGTTTAGAGGTTTAGGGGTATATTTACAAATATGTATTTTAATTTCAAAACATTAATTTAATTTTGAATTATAAACATATGTATTACATCAAGAATAATGCTATTACATCATCTTCATCGTCATCTTCTTCATCATCATCTTCATCATCATCCACAACATGGTCATCATCACCATCTTCATAGTCATCATCATCATCATCATTTTGAGGATGAGGATGATGATGGTGATGATGACGACGATGGTGGATGATGATGAATATGAGTACGATGATGAAGAAGATGATGATGATGATGACAAATATGATCATCATCAAAATCATCATATTCGTCATCATCATCTTCACTAGTCATCATCATCACCATCATCACCTTCGTCATCATATGATCATGGTCACAATCATCACTGTCTTTAGTCATCTTCATCTTCGCCATCGCCATATTCCCCCTAATCATCATCATCATTGA